>DWLR01000448.1:0-25612 GCA_018246295.1 Papilio alexanor hazarajatica
ATATATATATATATATATATATACATATATATATAACATTCAACTTTTGTGAAACGCTTTATATTTAACAATCATAGGTGACACCTGTTTAAGTTCAGAGTTGTCTCTTCTACAATAGAAAAGCCACAATATTTTATTTGAAGTGCATTATTTTTGAGACACCCTATATGAACATGTCTGTCATTGTATATTTCATTTGAAACAAATCATTTTGCAATATGTAAACTATTGATTTTAATTTCAAGAGAATTCTGCGGTAGCACCGTTCCATTTACAGTCTATGCGAAAATGGCTACGATCTAATAGCAGATGTGATTCAACCAGAGGAACCCAAGTAATAGCCTTTATAAATGCGGGATTGATTTTAGTTCCATTAAATTCCCGTAGCGTAGGACATGGAAGAAGTTGTTAATCAAAGCTAGAGTATAAACTACCTACCTACCGAAACTTTCCATAGGAATATGAATTTATGAGAATTGAGGCATTTTGTAATATTATTTATCTGGCATTCAAAATAATCCATTTCATAATAAAGAAACTATTTTAGTCCAAAGTATCTACTACTTAAATAACTTCAAACAATTTACTCAAAGCAATTGCATTTAAAGGGAACAATTCTTTTTCTGAGAATTTTTATTTTTTGTTTGTTCGAAAATACACTGTACAGTAACACGAATGAACTAGCGAGAACGCACATTTACCTTTTTTTGTGGAATTTTGTCCGATATTGCTTCGAACCAATAACAACCCCTTTGCATCGTGCGACCGACGATTCCTATATCGTCCACTTTCAGGCAAAAATTTTACCAACTATTTTGCATAATATCTTTGCATTCTCGTAATTTTATTTTTATTTTCTGATTTGAAAGAAAGTTCTTGAGTAACAGTTTTTTTTATATATAATTTTATATTAATTATTTTCATTTACAAAATTAGTTTCAATTTACGAATATTTTATTACAAATATTATGAATTGAGTAAATGAGGAGTTTGAATTGCATCGAGTCTTTAAAATTTGTATTACCACTACATACTTACATATCATATACATTTGATGATAAATGTATTAAAAACTTTTTGTTTGATTTCTTAAATCTTAAACACTTAATTGAAAAAGATTTGCCGCTTAAATTATTTAGTAGAGCCTATTAATGTCTTAATTGTATTGCAAATTTCTATGAAATAAATTTCGATTTATTTAAGAAAATTTTTGTTCGTCGTTTTTTAAACTTTTTAATTAAAGGGAAAAGGTATCGAGGAGGTTTTGTTTTTAATTTTAACTGATTTTAACTTTAACATTTTACTAGTTGCAATAGAAATGAAACGTTCTATATTATTAAATTTAATTGTTTCAATAAGATCATTTATTTCTTTATACGTATTTGTATCGACATACCAATAGGTAAATATGCTAAAATATAAATATCATAGATACTAATGTAATCTTTACTAACTTATCCAACAGTGTACGTCTACGATGTACGTGTACGATGATAATAATCACAGTAATGGTGATTATAAATACCACAGCAAAAGGTATTGCCATTGGCAAGCAGTATTATACCAATGTATTGACGACACATTTGTCACGTTGACATTTCAATGTAGATGCGAATACAAATATTTAATTAGATGACTTACTCATTGTAACATTAGGTAGTTACATATAATCATTTATTTTATTTTGAATTTAAGTTAATCTAATTGTACAAATGTTATCGCTTTTAATTAATAATTTAATTCCCGGCGTATCGAGCACTTTACAGTACTCATGGTCACGGGGAGGACTGGGGTATTTAACAACCCGGTGTGAAAATTGCTGGTGAAGTGCCCTTCTTTTTGATTATAATTTTTGTTTCGATCTTCCGAACAGAATGAGTTGAACATGCAGATTTATGCTCGTTGATAGCAGATGATAGCACCCAGCCATCTTCTCTATTAAAATTAAGTTGTCTTTTTTTATTACGTAAAGCTTCACGTATCATCCTTGGTAGGACTTTTCCTACATAAGTACACATTACGCCTTGACCATGAGCGCTGTAAAGTGCTCGAAGCGACGCGAATTAAAATATTAATTAAATGTGATAAAATCCACAAATTTCATGTAATTTCAATTTGGTACATATACAAAATTTTCTTAAGTTCATTTACGCAATGATCCATTAATGTTTGCTTCTTTGGTGCTAATGTAAATGTTATGTATGCTATAAGTTCATTAGTGAAACGATGTACAAACGATCTGAGGGTGTTAACATGACACTCAGGCAACTTACATTCTACGTATTGTTACATATTTTGATTTGTCAATTACTGTCTTTAAAAAGTGACTTACACCGATTCTTTGACGTGTCACAACACAGTTTGACCGAAACCTCTTTAACTAAGCTCATTATAATTTAACAATGCTTATACAGCAGCTCATACAGCTTATTGAATAAAAAAATCACATTATGCACAATTTATCAATATTCGATCCTAAAATACAATTTAGATTAAAACAAATCACAGTAACGACATCTACATTCTTTGAAACATTACACAACTTTTACAATGCCTCTGCGACTGCAGTTCATACATATTATACATTCTTTCTAATAGATGGCGCTGTATAGTTGATTAAATTTTAGTGCAGTTGAAACTCAATAATGCAAATCCATATTCCATATTCCATTTCATAGGGGGTCTATTGACCTTTGATAAGGCGTCACGTAATGTCAGAATGATAACTGGGTCAGATTTACTATAAAGTTATCAAAGAAATAGTAAGTAATAGTTTAGTTTAGTAATGATGATGAATGATTTTATAAGTACCCGATAACAGGCGTTTAAGATTTAATACGTTCGATACGTAACCCATATAAATTAACCCATATAAATCTTTAGAAAATATTATGAGTTAATATTCTTATTCGTAACTAATTGCCGCTAGTAAATACACAGGCGCTAAAACATAAAACTGTTTTCCTTGATAGTGAAAACATTTGAGAAATAAGCTGTAATCAAAATTTATCGGTTAGTTACCGCTTTTGGACCGTAAATGGATTAAAAATATGCACCAACACTATAACGGTGAGTATAACGGTATAACGGTGAGTCAAGCATTGCAACTTTCCTGATAAAACAACTACTTAGTGGCTTTTGTTTTTTAATTTACCGACCGTGGAAAGACTCATAGATGCGTGATAGGAAGTATTCATTTATCATTTACATTTCGACTGGTTAACGTCTCTAACTTGAGGTGTGCTCGTACTAGCAGAAGTTCCCTAGAGACTATATTATTGCTATCCATCATAATATGAAGATTTGAAGCGTTTTCTTGTTCTACTGTTTATAGGGAGTCAAAAAATATAAAATTACACCACATCGACACAAAACATAAGATATAATTATTTTAAGTTTCGAAATGTTTTTAAAAACAAGAAGGTAGCAAAAGAGCAAACAGCCACCCAAATGATAGCTACCAAAGGCATCTTCAATAAGCATGTGCGAGTTGCAGATGTATTGCCCATCTTTAGTAGACAGAGGAGGGGATAGACAGAAAAATTGACATTTCCCTCACCTATCCATCCCCGCCAAATCCTCTTACCCTTCCCATTCTTTTCTTATTAGAAAAGGGTGTGAAAGTGAAGATGACTAAAATTAGGCGTCCGGTATCTCACTCATCGGACGAAACGCAAAAAACTTCTACTTCATGCCTATCTTTTTATTTTATTTGTTAGGATGTGGTATTTCACCGGACAAGCCGGCCATTCGTGCAACAAATATTGTTGCAGTGCGTGTTGTGCTCTACCACTGATCAATATAATGTAGTGGTGGTAGAGCACTGATAAATGATATTTAGTAACCATCAGACTATATAAATAATAAAAATAAAGTAAAAATGTACTTCTCTCGTTGTTTTATCTACATAAATAAAAATCAATATGTTTATCCTTTATGCGTTCCTAAACCGTTGATAAAATTGTGAAACAAGTTTGGTAGAGTATGTTTGAAGATTTCCGCGAAGATTTTTAGCCTAAAAAATCTAGTGTTTGCCGACTTTAATAAAACTTATTGAACTAAGCTTTTACATTTTTTTACGTAGCATTGTGACACACTCCGGTTTCAGCTAGTAATATAGAAAATATCCTTTTCAATTCAAATCAATCCAACCATAAATTCAATTAATAAAGGTTTAAAATTCATCGTCCATTATACAAAATTAAATTCGATACCAGCGACTTCCAATAATAATTTATGTTTCGCTTTTAGGGACGATTGAGATTAACATCATAATATAAACGCTGTTTTAGTCAGCAGTTTTATGTTATATCTTATGTGAAAATTAGTAAATATACCACTCATCAAGCCCATATCCCAGTGGGGTAGGCAAAGATTACGGATTTCTACTTGATAGGATCTTGACACGCCTCTCTCGCTTCTTCCACATCCATACATATACGCATACATGCTCGTCAGTTAGGGGTTACGGATACTCTTTAGGAAATTGATAAAAGAAGTAATAAAAAATAACAAACTAGCTCCCACGCATTTACAAACAAATAGGCATAGTCGAGAGATGTGGATCAGATGCTGTATTACTTTTTATAGATATATTTTTTCCATGTGATATTTGACTTGATTTTGGCTTAATGCATTATTCATTAAACTTGAATCTTAACTATGCCTTTCAAATAAATTGCCGGGTTTTATTCTACTTTTTAAATACAAGCAAATCAACTGGCAAATTTTAATTGTGATTTTAAAATTTAATAGTATGTGAACAAGTTTTTTATAATCACCTAACAATCAAATAATACTCGCAGTAAAAATAGCTACAAAAATATACAAAATTGACGCGAAAGAGTGACATGGACGCTTAATCTTTACTTAATCTTGACAGATGATCTTAAAATTAAATATGATATAGAAGCTAAAAAAAAATCACTAGATTATTTTAAATACCAAATGCCAACGATGATTGTAAAGGTGAGGTCAAAAAATTATTAATCTGTAATAACCAATATGACACAACGCATGAATCAAATTCAAGTTACAAAATGCCCACATTAGTTTCTCTTATGTCTGACTACGTGTCACCTCTATGTATGGAAGGAAACTCGATATCGACCTTGACGTTCACTATGTTCACATAAACATTTGGCTGATCTCGTGACTGATCTCCAGTTACAGTTGAAACGTTCATATCATATTATGTCCACTAAGTAGCCGTAGTCATTTTGTCAGTTTATAATCGGACTAGGCATATTATGTACTGTCAGCTAATTGCGAATTAAACGAATCATTGAAAGTTTGACGTACTGACATTGACATATTGGCAATCGACAGTTTATAAATTCTCCACTCCCTTTGCAACTTGCCAACCTCACCTCACCTCACCTCAGTCTATGATCGTCCACTGCTGGACATAGGCCTCCCCCATTGACTGCATCATTGGGGGGAACTTGCCAACACAATTGTTTAATTACAAAAACTATATTTATCCAAAGAGGAAGTGTCTTTTAAACTTCTCTAAATATATTTAATCTGCAAAACCCTTAATTTTTTTTAATATTCTTTCTTACATTATTATATTCTTAGACTGAACAAGTTTAAGTAATCTGTCAGTGTTTGGATATTCTATTTCGTCTATAAAATACAATGTAATTTTAAATAAATTAAATATGCATTTTGTATGCATAAAATCTACGAAACATTTAAAACGGAAATTAATGCATTGTATTTATAACATTATTAATGAAACTCGAGAGACTGTCATCAATAGGGAAATCAAACGAGTTCCGACATGAAAGTAAACAATCATATGGAATTAAATAATTGAAATTTCAACATATGTCAACATTATCAGTTCCATTAATTATTTTATTATCAGTTCGCTTATATTTTTTATGTTTCTTAACTCAGACTTCATCATTTATGACCTATTTTCGACATTCTTTACAAACCCTTCAACCCATGAGATAAAAAACTGTCCGTAAGTGGACATTCGCAAGTGTGCCCCATTAATGATCATTTTGAATGCTATTAAACTCTAAGGTCAGAAGATATACTGAAAATGGATCGGGCAGACTTGAGACAAGGCTTATTGGATTTATAATGAGACGTATCATGGCTATAAATGACTTGTAAATAAAATTAGGTTACGCCCGCGGCTTCGCACTCGTTCATTTCTTATTTTCCTTACTGAAATATTTTATAATTCGGCAATATTAAATTCGATAATAGATAACATGCTCAAAAAGTTGTTATTGTCAGCGTTCCCATGGCAACTGATATTGTAAATGAAGCTTTTTTAAACGACTTCAAAAAGGAGGTTCTTAATTCGCTTGTATATTTTTGTATGTTTCTTACCGCAAAACTTCATCATTACCGAACTGATTTTAAAAATGTTTCTTTTGTTGGAAAGGGACATTCGCAAGTTGGTCCAATGTAATTTTTAATCTAATTAGACCTTGAGTTTCAGAGATATACCCAAAATTGTACATTAATTTCAATAATAGCATGTGCTAGGTTATTATTGGCAACCGAAATTGTAAATGAATTAATCATATTGTAAAGTTAAAATCAATTTTCTTTTAGTTAAGAAACGTTAAAAGATTTTTTTTCTTTCTTATCCGTAAAAAAGGAAAGAATCATATAAGCTTACAGTCGGTTTTATTTTTGTTAAAATATTTTAAAAAAATGTTAGAATAAATTACTGTTGGGTTGGCTTCTGTTTGCATTGAAATGTATGTACCATCTTGCCTTCATTCAAAGCTGAAGCTGAGATAAGATCAAGTGTGCTTAGTTGTAGATGTGGTCGGCCAAAGATCAAAAAGTTGAGTAATTTTGACATCATCGGCTATACATTGGCCAAAAACACGATGTGTTTTTTGCCTTACAGTAATCACGAACGTTATTTTAATGTAAAAAAAAACCAACGACATTTTATCATTCAACATTCCGTGCCATCCAGAATTCGAGGAATTGCAAACGAGATCCTCAAATTCAACATAAATTTTCACATCAATTCCAAAAAATTTTTTAGTGCCAAACGATACGATGGCATTAAAAAGTATGGTACGATGAAACCATTACAATGGTCTCATCGTATAGACCACTACAACGCTCTTACCATGTATCTTTTTTCTGATCCATTATGACGTCGAATACATCGGACTACGGCGTACATTCAAAAATCACACATAAGTACATTGATATACAAAACAAAAGCGAGCAAAACCACTGACAACTACTCGTTTTAAATAATTTAAGGCAAGATATACAAACTTACATAAAAATTAATTTTTAACGTTTTTCAACGAAAACAAAACAGATTTTAAATTTATAATATTTTAAAGGATTTTTAATGTATGAGAAATAGAATTTACGTTTGCTATATTAGTTGCCATGGTAATGGCAATAACAATGTGGTATAGTCGGCAACAACCTCTGTTACACGAATGGCCCACTCGACCAGTGAAATACCACGACTTCACAGAAGACAGGTGCGAAGCAGAAGTTTTCTACGTTTCACCTGATTAGTGAGGTTCCGGAGGCCCAATTCTAGTCCTCTATGGTAGGTGAACCCTAACCTAATAAGGAAAGGATGGGAATTCCGTTCCATTTTTCCCCGATGTGTCATAGGGATACAGTCGGGTTATTGATTTTTTTTTTAATTAAATATATATGTCTCAATATCCATGCAAACAGAGAACATAAGACAGAAAACTATATGTAATAATTTCCGGTGATTTTTCAACCTCCTATTAGCCTAATAAATTATTATTTATTTTCGTAGCGTATTTATTATTGGCACATCTCGTTACATATTGCTTCTATCAATCTTTAGCACAAACGAATGTTCCTTTCGAATTAATCGAGGCCAGTTATTTTCAAAATAGGAGAAAGCGAAAGTTTTTTTTTATTTTTTTTTATCCAGTAGAGTAATGAATTAAGTAACGTCTTGCATTAGATATTGTTGGCGTAACGCTCATATAAAACTGGAAGATAAAATTATCCATGCGCTGCAATGCCAGGAACTCAAAATGAGCTTGTTTATAAAATTAATGCATATGAGCTTAATGTTGTTATTCATAAATTTAAATGACAAGATTAAAAAAAATATCATTATAATGGAAACTTGTAGCTTTAACTACTTTGTAACCATGATTCGTTAAAGTTCAGTAAATTATAATCATCATGTTTCAGTAATTTGGAAATATTGAATGAGTAAAACCTATCGAGAACTATACAAATAGCGTTATACGGTTATTGTGGCTTTGGAGACATTTGGAGACATTTGGAGTCTAGAATCGTGAAAATAAGTCATCAAGAGAATTAAAATATTTTAGTGATATTTTGTAAAACTCAAACGGAACATGACTGCGAAGAGTTATTCAAGAGTTAATTTAAACGTTTAGTAATCTTGAAAGGATAAATATAACATAGATTCACTAATGCGAGTGTAACAGTGTGAGATAAATTTCGAAAATATGCTTGTAATTGGTCATAAAACCCAGAGACCACAAATACCGTGGACAAAAAGATATTTATCAACTTTCTTAGTCGTGTGTACGACTGCAGAATAAAATGGTGAAATTTTCCGTTCAATTTGGCAACTAAGTCATCTTATAAACCGCCTCGCTTATCTTTATTGCTAACGCTATTATCCTTAAATGGATCAAACAGACACCGAAAATGTAGCAGTCCATATAAGACGATTAAATAATATTACGTCTTCGTCTACCTTAAATATTTTGGTACGAAGTATATTTAAGTATACAGGAGTACTGGAAAAAT
Source organism: Papilio alexanor hazarajatica (assembly GCA_018246295.1). Taxonomy (NCBI): domain Eukaryota; kingdom Metazoa; phylum Arthropoda; class Insecta; order Lepidoptera; family Papilionidae; genus Papilio; species Papilio alexanor. Next base: position 8,782 of record DWLR01000448.1, read on the forward strand.
GTTGGTATATTTTTCGGATTCAAAAGTATTTTGTAATTATTTTACATTTTTATGCAATACCAAACCCAATTACTACTCATATCAACTACTTTACGGGGTCGTTAGATGCAATACAATACAACAACCACCACCACCACCTCAGCCTATGAACGTCCAGTGCTGGACATATGACTCCCCATTGATCACATCACTGGGAGGAAATGTGTCACAATCGCCACGTTTGGAAGGCGGGTTTGCGAACGCAGTATGTTCCACCGTACTAAGACGCTGTTGCCTTGGTCGTTATCTTTACACCTAGATACAAGACAGATAGACATGTTCATGCACACAAATGTTTGCCCTAAGTGGGAATCGAACCCACGACCTACGGCGTGAAAGGCAAGTGTATTACCACTGCGCCAACCGGTCGCCAATACAACAACAGTGCAATAAAAATAATCCAATTCATTTATATTATTTCATTGTACATAATTGTAAACATTTGTATGTCTTTACATTATAAACTTAGTTCGGTATCTAATGTTATTATAAATATTAAATAATTTAAATTCAACAAAGTAACAAATGATTTATTATAATATAATAGATAATATAAAGAAAAATGCGATCCATCTCTTCAATTATTAGATTTTTCTTTGATTAGGTAATTTTATCTGACAATAGGTTATTATCTCAATTCGTATCTCGTTCGTTGTATAAATTAACTGGCCTTTAGTGAAAAGATGAGTAATATTTTTTTCTATAGAAAGTGCAAACGGTACAATAAGCCCTGATGTTAAATGACCGCTGCTCATCAACTCTGCAACAAGCAGATTACAGAAGCCAGTCTTTGTGTACAATAGACAAAGGGAGTAGATACTAAGAAACGCAGAAATATACGGAAATACCTCGTCTTCGCGTCAGTACTCTGTGAGTTGAGGACAGACAGGCTACAGGTGCTTTCTCTACTACTGTTAGTGATTGCAAATAATATAAAGGAACGCATTTTATCATTAAGCTACAACATAAGAGCAAATATTCATCGGATAATCCAGAGGGTAAGTCTCTCTGTATGTAAGTATGTACTGTAACTGTAAAAACCGTTCTAAAAAGTGAATCATAATCTTTTGACGTTTTTTAAATGTTCAAATTTGTATAATTGTTCCTCACTTTAGGGATAAAAAATAGAAAAATTTGAACAATAAATTGCTTCGTATATCGATTTCCATTGTGTTTTTTTTTTGTCAACATAAATGACCTTTCAACAAATATTATTTATTATCGAAATTAATATACGTTGAATCAAATTACAAAAAAATCATTTAGAAAAATGAGAAACGTACGCGTGCGAAGCTGCGGCAACGCATAGTTTTATTTATAAGTCTTTATAGCCACGCCACGTTTTATTATAAATCCATTAAGTCCAAACAGGACTTGTCTTAAGTCTACCGATATGTAAATATCCGGTTTACTTCGGAACCCAAGGTCCAATGACATTCAAAAAAATGCGACCAATTTGCGAATGTCCCATTTCCAACGATAAAGTTTTTGAACTCGGTTCGTAAATGACGAAGTTCTATGGTGAAATAATGCAACGGAATTGATAGGTTAATAAAAACTTTTGCATTGGATACCATATTTTACAAAGAAAATTTTTCGATATTAAATGATTTTTTAACAATTTGAATACCATTTGTCTTTGAATACCAATTAATCTTTTACATTAACTAATTTAGAAATTGGTTTAAATTGTCGATAATATTTGTTTTAACCTCTGAAACCACTGTAATGCAATAAACAGAAAAATGCGGATGATGACATAAATCTTAAGCAATGACAAAAGTCTAAAGCATCTCCTGATTAATATAAAACAAAGGTAGTCATTTATAATTATTGAAATTATAGTATCATTATTGTAAGTACTAGTTGAAAAGAACACTATTGTTGAAAGTAGCTTGAAATACCACAAATCCGCGACAAACTATTTTCGATATCTTTTCTGTGTAAATGCGATATTATTTAAATTTTACGCATTCAGATTAAATAAACCATAACAAGGTCGTAAGAAACACCATCAGAGTAACCTGCAACTTCACTATGACATAAACATTACGATTGATATTTAACAGAGGTTTCCAAACGATGGGTCGCAAACGATATAGAAATAGGTTAGGAAAAGTTTCTTCGCATTTTATATGAAAAACTCAAGACATTATTCTTAATGTTTATTTAATTTAATTACAGTGTACATTTACCATTTTGTTTGGTGACTTATTACCATTCTAAAGGTAATTAGAGATAGCCTGACACTACCTAAAGAATTCTGAAAAGATCCAAAACAGGTAGAAATCTGAAGTTGCAAGGTGAGGGCTATATGACGGATGCATTAACACCTCCCAGTCAAACTCTTTTAATTTTTGCTGAGTGACTAAAGATGGTCTAACGTGGTCGTGATAAAAGACCACACCCTTTCTATTGATCTATTTCGGCCGCTTTCTCTCGACTTCTTGCTTTATTCTCATCAGTTGTTGGCAACAAAGAACTGAATCGATGGTTATGCCCAGCAGTAAAAGTTAATAATTAACAACGCCTTTCTAATCCCAACATTTACACATAATCACCTTATTGCTATTTAACCCGGGATTTGTCATAGTCTGTGAAGCCTGGCCGACCTTTGACCACGACCTTTTACGCACGTTCTTGTCGTACATGATCCACTTTTCATCACCATCGTTATCAATCTCTTTAAAAACGGTTGAGTTTCATTACGTCTCAATAAAGATTCCCAAATGAGAACACGGTTCATTAGGTTTCTTTCAGTGAGCTCGTGTGGCACCCAAGTATCGAGCTTTTTGTGTGCTCAGCTTTTTTCAAATAGGTCAAACTATTTAGTGGTCAATTCCCAATTCTTCAGCTAAGTCGTAACTACTGCTATGCTAATTTTGTTTCGCTTTTTTCGAAAATGGCATTTATTTTATCCATAATAGAATGACCGGAGTGAAACGCATCTTTGCTATCGAAATTCCCGGATTGAAACCTCTTAAACCAACTTTGTGCTACTCTTACTGATGTGTGTACTGTGTATTAGGTCCATAAATGTGTCTTTTTTTCGCGGCTTGTATTTCCCCTTTTTCCAACGTTTGTAATAAAAGTTTAAAATGTATGAAATATCTTCATTAGATTCACTCATTGTGACAGAAAAAGAAACAAATGAAAGATAGCTGAAAACAACATTTCACTAATTTGTTTTTCTTTTTGAAATGTACCCTTTTTAAGGTCATCAAAACCAGACAGATACAAACGGTACAGCCAAACAGATTTTATTACCAGTTTATGTATACTACATATATGCGAAAAGGCTTTTTCTCCGACCTAATACATGTAGAGGTCTAATCAATACAGTAATACCAATTACAAATTACGATTCTGTCCCTGTCTTCTGAAAATAAATAACCAAAAGAAAGCAATTAAATAGATGTACAACTACAATATAAAAATACATAGGTCATATTAATTTTCAAAGTAAAAAAAAACCTTGAAAATAAAATTGAAACTAAGGTGACTGGATGAAAATACATTAATTTGTTAAGTTTAAACGTAAATGTGAATCACGTCATTGTATTTCTAAATATACATTTAAAAAAGTAATCGATGAACTTATAAATAAAACATATTTAAAAAATAGTGTTGTGTGCCAAATTTTAGCCAGCCCTGCCATAAAACATGAAGTTTATGTTGCGATATACGAATAAAGTCTTGAAATAATTTAAATGTAACACTATTTTTCATCATTACAAATGTTTTCATAGTCTTAATCGACTGTATAGTCATCGAGATGTCGACCAGTTGAATTTCAATATTGCACCTCAATAAAAACATAATCTGGCATGTATTATATGTAGTTAAAATGTGTACGAGGCTCTCATATGGTTAAAGAATTATTCAAATCGTTTCAATAACTGCATTTTTTCTAATTTAAAACAAACAAAGTTCACCTTAAATATTAAATAATATATTAAAAAACCAACTTTATAATGTAAATACAATGAAAAACCAGATTCAAAACATGAAGCGAAGTTGATTGTGTATTGTTCAATACACGCATGAATACAGTGTAACGTTTAGGGTGTCTCTTGTGCAATGACATCAGCACTAGCATTTCAGCATTCTGGAATGTGTCAGAATAGTTGGCACGTATGACTCCAAGGAATGGGAGACAGCGCCCAACTACGAAACTTCGTATTATTAAAACCTAATGCATTCACCTCTACATACCGAATAAGTTTAGACTAAATTCACATCTAGAAAGAAAGGTAAAAAAAGGAAACTTACTTCGATTTTGAGACATTTCAATGACTTATGCAGATAAAAGATAATAATACCATAAATTGAATTTACTACAAAAGTTACTAGCCAGTAACTTATCTGTCTCTCTCTTGGCTGAGCAAATTGGAGACCAATAAAAGAATGCCTGCACTAAACGATGATACGGCCAAATACATTTAGAATAAGCGATATTAAAACAATAAGATATTTTGGTTTCTCGTGTGAATCATGTGTTAGTTTTGAAATCACATTTTCAATTGCGATCTCGGGAAATCCAACCAAAAGGTTATGGTCGAAAATAAACTTAGTTGCCGGAACGAGCGACTCACGATCTTTTGACGGTAAGGTCGTATCATTGCTGCATTTTTAGAATTTGAAATCTAATCGAGAAGGTCACGATTTTGGAGACGTCGGCTAATGCGTTTCCAATTAAGGGACATGGAGAACCTTAAATAAATAAAAAAACATTCACACACATCAAACAACACAATAGCATATTTATAAACAACAAAATGAAAGAAATTTAGCGCTTGATGACAATTATTGACATAGGGATTTTAAGTAGATGTTGGCAGCGACTTTACACTAGTTTATAGATCACCATCAATAAAACAAGAGGTAATGTTTTTAAAGTCTATTTTTGTTATCATTAGGTTATTATGTTTTTGAATTGAATATTCAACAATTAAATTAAATGTTTCCATAGTACTGCAATGACGAAAGTAACCGACGTGAGTTGTACTTGCCATCGCCATTCCACGCGAGGAAGTAAGGCAATACTCGCCTAAAATATAAATGAACCGTGACCAGAACTTAATAAAGCTATAAAATTTCCTTTTAATCTTGCATAAACATTTGTGTGTAGCATTTATATTTTCTAACGTAGCAGGCGCTAAAAAGAGACGACTCAGTTTTTCTCTTTCGCGGCCAGTGACAGCGAGGTCTTTGTAGGCGCGCGTCGCACTCGGGCAAGTAAAAGTAACTTTTAACAATACCTTGGCGGCGCCTGCGCGCTGCGTACGTCAGTTTCGCCAACTCCCACTGCGTGGCAGAACGTATAACGCGACAAACTTTTTTCTTTCGTTGGTTGCTAGTGTTTTTCGAAACTAAAAAAAAATTGCAAAAAAAAAACCAATAGTGTTATTAACTCTATACGTGAATTTTGGTGACGTTCAAAAGTTTTATATATTGATATTAAAATATCATAAAGTTTTCGTATGCTGAAGTTTTTGGATGTTAAACACGATTGGACGTAAGTAATTTTGTAAATATTTTTTGAGTTATGAACGCAGTCTAGAGTTGACCATCTGCCTACACGCATTTGTCTCACATCCGTTCGCAAATGTTACCTTTATGAACGGCGAATGAAACAGAGAGTCACTGGCAACTGATACTGATGCACATTGCATTTCTACATACATAACTATGTGATACATTTCAAAAATGTACTCGTAATTTTATTGCTTATATTTCACACGGTGGTCAGTTTACAAATCGTGTGATGAAAGTTGTTTACGAGCCCTGCCAGAGACTGGTCAACGGGCTAGTCGATTGCCTACTGATTACTTATGGACAAGCTGTATTCAGTTCACTTGGAACTGGTTTCAGTTGTTGCAGACACGTGTAGCCTTGCTAAAGATAGAGAAAACTTAATATTTCTGTGCACCTTATATTTGCTTTGGTCATATATAGCACAAAGCTGTTAGCTCAGTAGTGAGCGCTAAACTAATGAACTCTAGCAAGTTGATCGTGGGTTCAGTTCCTCAATAGATGCGGCCCTTTTCTCTACTCTCGCTACATTTATCTCTATCGATGGAGATTGTCTATACCTGGCTGCAACAGTTAAAAAAAAATTACATATCACTTATGTATATTTCTGAAGAACAGCTTGATGTCGCTAAGTGCGTACAATCGAATAGACCTTTTCTAATATTTCACTACTAAATCTTAAACTCTCTTGTACTGAGAGTAGCTGTAAAATTTGCATTGTTGCTCATTAGCCTACAATTTCATTTATTTTGTACTTCTGACTCAGGTTAATTTTTAATTATAGTATATGTTTCTTAGGCTAATTTTTTGGTTTTAAAATAAATAAATAAATCTCTTCTTTTGCAGTGAATTATTTCTATCTGAATTATTTCTTCTTCTATTATTCACTGCAAAAGAAGAGATTTCTGGATCTTCATCCATTATAACAATAATACTTTACACTGTATAAAGAATTACAAAAATACAACAAAATAATATCCTACACTATGTATTAGGTAACAAGCTATTGCTTTTGAGCTGTATTACTTAACATTCTGCGATTATTCGTCATACGTACGCACAAAATATGTGAATGTCGTTCGTAACGAGGATACAATGCAATGATACATCAATATGTGTAAATAGTTTAAATTTCATTGGTAACACCTATTAAGAAACATTTTCATTCCTTTTGGATTGAATTTGACCTATGACATGAGTTGTGCTTATCATATCTTTTTTCATTAGACGTAGGCGTTTCAACTTTTTTTACCGTCGGACCAAATAGACGATAAATATTTGTCGGACCACTGGTGGACTTTTTTATAACTTTAAAGCACTCACATGTCATTGAAAATTCGACATTACGGCTCGCTAGTCTAGACTTAAGAATCCTTTCATTTGACAAATGGTAAAACAGATGTTTCAAATTTTATTTGGTAATATGATGAAAATTAAGATAGTGTTTTATACAAGCTTTGATGGAATGAAGGAACAACTCTAAGTACTGCTATACTATGAGCGCTATTTTACGTAGTAATTTAATACTATTTTATTCTCTTACTCCAATTGGTCCTAAGATAGACAGCTACTAGAATTTATTATAAAAAAGCAGTAAGCTCGGCTAACCCTACAACACTCTAGGGAAAAATACGAATCAAATGTCACCTTACTCTTCAAAATCGGTCCTGCCCTAGATCACGAAGAAAAAGGATATACATATGTACATACCCGCAAAAAACATAACCCAGTCAATCAGTCGGGCAAAAATTTAAAATAACAAATGATTCTTATCAAGCATCGTGTCTGGTCGAATAGATTTGTTAATTTTGTAAACGTGTTTTAGAAGTTCGTACAAGGAAAGCCAGCAGTCCGCGATCACAATAAGTTATGTAAAGTTGATTGAAGGTCAAATGACCAGACGTCGCGAACTCCGCCTTTCAAATAACCAATTAAATATATAATGTCAAGCTACTTGTGTGCTGCAAAATCTAGTGGCTTGGCTAACGGACCCACGATCAAATAGACAAGGGTTCGAGGTTAACATGCATATATATGTATCAACAAGTGCGTTCAATTAGATTTTTAACTATTGAGAAATTATGATTCAACTTTTGTTTCATATTACATATAATTAAATAGAAAACATTCAAAGTTTTTTTTTTAATAATTGTGCTTCAATAAATGTTTCAGTTTTATCGAGTTTAAACATACTCGCAAACCTACGAATAGAGGTAGGAACCTTGCTTAAACCATCGTGTTTTAATTGTGCGCAATGTATTCCTCACTAAATCCTGATTATAGTAAAACAGGTCTGAAAAATCATTATTTGATACTAAAAAAATAAACTATTACTTTTAAATATGTCAAAAAAAATCCTTATCAATTTCATTACAGATTTTTTTGTTTCTTTTGAAATAAAGTCGTTATAAAACGATATCCTATCTGGTCTAATTAATGCACCATTCAAATTAAACTGGTTCAATTATAATAAAACTGAATATAACAAATATTCTAGAAAATTCATTCACGACTGACCCGTTGAATTTTCCAGAATAAGAAATATTTGACATTTGTGTAAGGAGTGATAAATTAATTGGAATAATAAGTCGTAAGTGGTTTTAATTGTTGTATTTTTATATTTCATGTTTTTATAACTTTGATCTTTTTTCAATATTTTATTTTATATAACAGAAGGTAGCAAACGTCCAAGCGGTCACTTAAGTAATAGCTGTCCATCTGACATCTACAACAAGTATTTGCGAGTTGCGGATGCGTTGCGCCTACCTTTATTAGACAGAAAAAATTAAGTTTTAATTCTTCTAGCCATCCCCTTCCCCGCCAAATCCTCTTTCTCCTCGGTGGGAAGAGGAAGAGTATTAAAATTAGGTCTCCGGCACCTTACTCATCAGACGGAACTCAGAAAACTTCTATTTCGCGCTTGCCTTCTGTGAGATCGTGGTATTTCACCGGTCGAGCGAGCCATTCGTGCGTCATTGATTCTGCGGACTCTACAACTGTTTAAAATTTACTGCTTTAGTTTATGTAACGCATTTTTGGAAAGTACGAAAAATTAAAGAAATGTTAATTTTACATCGGATGTATCTCATTAGCTCCTAACTTTTCCTCTGCCACATTGAATTCTTATAAACTATCCACAATATATATAATATATTAACTCAGACAAAAGATGAAAAATGACTTATTAAAGCATTAATAAAGACCAAAAATAAAGAAATAAAGGAAAGATGTTATCTAATAAAATAATTAACAAGACTTTGTCGATATTATTGTTACCAAGGTTTCGCCAATATCTTTCTAAGAAATAAAATATTAATCAGTATTTGCCATAGAGTATTTAATATCGAAAGCAAACCTTATTGAGCACTCGTGTCGTCTTTTACTTACAAATTGCGTATATATGTGGCAATTGGCTTTCACCTATCCGATTTACTATGCAATATGTGATAGTAACCCAGGTCACAATTTAAGGAAGTGAGATTTAGGAAAAACGTTAATAGGATACTAATTTCAAGTTATCTCTGGCACTTGATAATCTTGGAATTATAGGAAAAACGTCGTGACATCCCAATTATTAAGGAAGGGTACAGATTGTTTAACATCACGCTACAACCCTAAGTAGCTGAGCAAAAATAAAAATAATGCTAAGCGAGAAAAATGTAATCGCCTTATTAAGATTCGAGCTATGTATTACGGCCACGGGTGAGTAAAACCGCAGGACAGTGCTAATACTGATAAAGTATAACTCGTAGCTTCATAAGGGTAGCTTTAGATACCATTATGTGTTTAACTGGAAAAGTAATCAAGTATAGTTTTCACAGTAAAATATACTGCGCGAATGCTTACTCGTAATAACGGAAAGTATGAATACGTAAAGGCATCATATGTTACGCAACTACAGTAATAATTCTCTTAAATTCCTACACCCTAATTAACTTATAATTATCTAAGAAGAAACTTTAGTGAAGTACTTTCATAAAAATTATTATGTCGTGTTGAAATTAAAAATGCATCATCATATTTATTTCATTAAAACTGATAATTTTTACCGTATATTCTTTTCCATTTAACGATTGAAGGCTGTAATGAATTTTAATACATTTCTTATAAATCTTATCATTTATAAACTCTTAACCATTGTAATAGTTTATATATATTTATTTCCCTCCCGTCAGTAGGGTACAGAAACATTTAAATCGTTAATTAGCTTTAGATCAATGTTTGACGCAAAACGCTGCGAGAAACATTTGACTTCGATACGTTAGACACGCAATCCTACAAGATCGATGTCGTAAATTGTTATGGTCTACTTTATTATAATAATACTGATGATATAATATCTCTTAGGTTCACTTTCGTACTAAATTTATCACCTTTGCAATACGCATTAATGAAACAGAGAGTTTTTGCCAAATTAACATCTACTCTCATAACTACTAAGAACCGAATTACCTTGCATAGGTGAAAGAATCGAATAAAATCGGCAATTAGGTTAACGATTCATAACATAAAATATGATCTCTGTGTCATACGTTAAGCCGATTACTACATGTTGATATCGAATATATGTAATCGATTTGTTTAATCGATTCTCAGACGACCTTTAGGCGGTGGCGCAACTAACGGGCACCCGCGATTCGCTTCACTGAACACTTTCCAACGACCCCACAGTACGCAGATAACTGAACTCTTGTCGCTCTTGAAATAACCTTGAATTTAGGTTTTGAAATTAGAGCTTTATTGAGAAATCAGGTCCCCGCAAATATATCAAATATTATCTGAAATATTTAAAAAATTATGCTTACAAATCACCATGAGGTGAATAAAAATGTTAAACTTCAAACATCTTTTCACTTAAATTATTTGAAATTTACTAACTGCTTGTTTGTCATCATATATTTGAAAACAATACATTCATTTTTATTTAATTAATCGAAAAGTGGAGGAAAACATGTAACTGATATCTGACTAAATATATTAATGCCTTAGACTTTAAAATATCTGACGCATATTAGAGTCAACGTTTGCGCTCATCGTTTTAAGAAAATGGTACATTTCGTTTACTTAGCAATTTCTGCAGTCGGTGCTGCAGTATGGATCCTTAAAATCAGACCGTACTATGCATCTACGATACGATAGAAAATGCCACTAACTTTCGAAAAATCTGTACAGGAAGTTCTAGTACAAATTGATTTTATCATTTGGATGCTGTATTACTAAACAACCCCTATAGGTATTTTTATTTCTATCAAATTGTATTAAGCACTTTAAAATGTCATAGATTTAAGTTATCTCACACTCGCATATTTGCGCGTCTTGAGATATTCAAAATGTAAACTTTAGGTGTGCCCTTATCTTGCAATGTTTAAGATAGTTGTGAATAAATAACGTGTCTAATGGGTATAAAAAATATTCGTAATATTTAATGTTTTACATATTTTTTACGATTAGATAACTTCTAAGTTATCCAGAAGTAACATATGCTATATTTTTATGAGGTACACAAAACACTTTCAAATAATTTTTCGCAGACCTTATTTAAAGTGACTTCTGACCTATCATGGAATATGTACAATACGTGTAACAATAATCGTAATATTAAACATTTGTATTCAAATCAAATGAATTAAAATATGTGTTAATACCTATGTGTACTTCATGCGTTCCTAAACGATTGATCATATTGTGATGAAACTTCTAAATATGGTTGTTCTGAGGCAGACGCCAGAATTTCTGCCTAAAAACATCGATTTCTATAAAAATAAAGTGTTGTTGTTTTCAATGAAACTTCTGCACTATGATTTGATAATATTTTGACTATTTAGATTTTGTTTTAATTTACATACGTGGCATTGAAACGCATGCCTTGTTAAGTTGTTAAATAAAAAAGAAATTAAACACCGCAGAACGCAAGAACGCGTGAAATTTTGTAGTAACACAGTCACACCACCTACATTCACATATCTAGTAGTGCAATCCGTCTCCCTTCGAGCGGCAATTGGATAATGAAGTGTTTCGACAGGTGTACTTAGCATTCGACTGACACGCCGGCCTCTGACAATGCGGCATATGATGAGTTTGATGCATAACGACCTTCAAGCGTAATCGTACGCATCTAATCACAAATTACCCAGCACACGTATACATCGAAAGTTGGTAAAGGTCATGGCGATACCTGTTGCTTTTTATAAAGTTTAAATGACACAATGTACGTTACTATTGCGATATACGAGTAGCTGTCCGGTCAGTGACCAAATTGCATGTATTAGTAGTGATGAATGTACCAAAAATTAATAAAACTTTTGTACATATCAAACTATACGATTTTGATCAAATATAAAATGACTCCCACGAGTTTGAAGCGTATAAGAAATGAAGGAAGGAAGGTATGAATAAATAAAAATTTGGTTACTACGACTGACGACTACTAAATATAAATTTGAGCAAATGTCTGTATGCAACAAACTGTTTGGAAATGAGTTAAGTATATTTTTTTTTATAAAACTTTTCTACGATTCTTTAACCATTCACCTTAAGCCGAAAAAGAGCTAGGAGATGGTTAACGACAACAGCCGATTAGAACTTACGACGTTAATGTATGTGCCGCTAACAATTAGAGTATTGACGCTTCGAAAATTGCACGTTGACATTTATCTATCATATTATATTTGACAATTTGAATGATTTTGGCCCGACGAAAAAAGACGGAAAGAGAAATCGGAGAATTAGCGACGCGGCCTCGCTTGGCTGAGAACAATGTTTTGTTACTACGTTCTTAAGTAATAAGTGAGATTTACGAACAGGAATTCAACATTATCGGAAGGCCTTCATTGACCCCGCTGCAACTTTTTGCCAAAAAATTTTAAACGTCTAGCTCACTGCTATTCAAAGTTACGAGTTGCTGTAAAAGTAGAATTTTGTTTACCAGAAATACACTATAAGTATATTGAAAGAAAAAACGTAATGTAAAAAAGTTCATATTAAATTGTTTTTATCAGTATGAGTTAATTGTTGAAGACCAGACCATTTTTTTTTTTAATTTAAAAACAGATCGCGCAAAAATATACCACATTTGAATATGTTTCTAGAATTTACATTAAATAGCCAGTTTGGCTGAAATTTTATAAGTTATGCATTCATAGACATTTTCAAATCGGAGTAATTTATTAAATTCATTTTCATATATATTTTTTTCATGTTATCTCTGTTTTTACACCTTACTAAAGGAATGTGTTGTAAATGCATAAAAATAGTGTGCTATATCGTAAGGGTCATTTACATTTTAGAGTAATTTAAGTTCAAGGTAGTTTATAGACCTGCAGTAATTTCATTTATCAAATGAAATTCTGGGTACAAACATGTTATCTTTTAAATTATATTATATAAAATCAATAAGTAATACACCGTTCAACTTATTAAAAACAACTTATTGACGTCAGGTGGGATTGTAGTAAAACGGTAGTTTATTTATTATAGGAAAGTAGTAATACTTAAATAGTACGCAGTGATGTATAGTTCATGTATTTAGTGGACAGTGAGAACAATTTGAGAGCCGCTGGTCTAGCTCATAAGGTCGCGGAATCGCGTGGAAGACACCGATGCGCCTGCCTCGTGCAGCTGACGCAAGCGTGGTGAGGCAACTTGCATTACGTGTACTATACGTGCCACTCTACTCGATGACCCAATTTACGCCAGAGCCAACATAAAAGCCAATGTCTGGCTTTCTTTTCAATAACTTATATGTAGGTGACACGATGCATTATTCGATTTTACGTCTTTTTAACCGACTTCAAAAAAAGAGCAGATTCTCGATTTGCTTTTATTTTTTTATGTTTTTTACCTAAGAACTTTGTCGTTTACGAATCGATTCCATTTTTTTTTTGTTGGAAAGGAGACATTTGCAAGGAGGTCTCAGTTTTAAATGGCTCTGACCAAAAATTGACTTATGTACATATATCTAGGAAGGTCTTGTGTCTGGGTTTAAAGACCATCAGAGGAGGGGCAGCAGCGTCCTTTTCTTGGTGCTGTGGAGCATACTGCCATTGCAAAACCGCTTGTCAAGCATGGCGATTATGGCATATTTACCCCCAGTGAGGCGATCATAAGTCATAAGTCATGGGAAGCATAAGTCCAGCAGTGGACGATCATAGGCTGAGATGGATAGGAATCTTAATTATTAAAGTATAATTATATGGTAAGACCAATTCTTATTTTATTTGTAGCCTAAATAGCTATATGAATCTAATGTCACCTTACTCTACAAAATCGGTCAAGCCGTTTAGGCTCCAGAAGGTCACAATAAATTGACATACATACATACAATGTAGGTACCGCGATAAATTACCCTTCTCTCAGTCGGGCCAAAACCTACATCGTCGATTGAAAAACAAAAATCATAATGCACTAATGTATAAATAAGCAAACGCTGATGGAACTAATTATCGAGTCGTGATCGGGAAGTAGTGCTAATTATTGCGACGTGTTACCTGCTATATGTACGTGTATGCGTTATAGCATATAGCAGGCCGCTATTAATAACTAGCGATAAGCAATCACGGCTGGTGCTCACGCGAGCCAGAGATGCGCGGGTCGTCGACCCAGCCATGTGTAAATACTCAACCGGTGACGCCGCATACCATTCGCATGCAATCGCATTGTAATTGGGTCCCCAGTGCCTTTACAAATAAGCTCATTTTACACTAAGCCGGGTTTACACTTCGATTTATTTGCGAACAGTCGGCGCTAACATAACTCTTACTCTTCGTTTTATTTTAGGTCTCGTACTCGACTCAATGTGCAGGTACTTCTTTAATGTAACATTCAACAAACACTTTCGCATGTGTGTTTTTCTTTTATGTAAAGTTTAAAGAATTTCTGCAAAATGACAATAATTTACAGAACCAAATTAAAAGAACAAGTTGCTTTATCAAATGCTGCCGTGTTAAACAGATATACCAAATACATTAAACGTTTTTCAATAGGCTTTTTAAGACTCATTTGTTACTGAAAGAATCTATCCAAATACTTTAGGTACAAATTTTAGTCAAAGGCTAGCAATGGTTCATTAATCCAGATGGATTTGTTAGTTAGTTTTGAGGATTTTAAGAGGTATCTTGATATCATGTGAACCACGTGCCCCGTAGGCTTCTTCGTCTATGAAAAAGTGCCCCAGGGGATTTTATCAACAACATGACGTATCGCAATTTTAAAAAATACTTTGATACTTTTTGCACGATATTAGACACGATAACTTATTGTCTATAATTTCGAAGAACTAACTCCGCCATCGTTACTAACATTTTTGAGTAAGTCAAAAACATGCCATTTAAAGGAATCACTCTGCTGAATTACTTAGATTTATGCTATTTATAGATATCAATACTGAAGTTTTTATTCTACCCTAAATTTTCCTCATAAAATATTATTACACATACATTACGAAAGTATTGTGTCAAGCAACCTATTTCTATTAAATCCACTGCAATTGATATAAATCTCGTAATTTAATTTTAAAATTGAGTTTCGCTTCACCGCGTACAGTAACGACTGTTAATTTGTCATTTATAAAAAAACATTGTTAATATCTGAAACTTGAAAATACAGAACAAAATGAACGAAATAGAAATTGAAAACATTGTATTATATTATATGTAAACTCATTTATCTTACTTATTATATTAATATATTTAAAGACTTTTGCGAAAATTTGAGGCAAACGAAATCAGTAAACTATTGACAAATAAAACTCACAGTGGGCGGTAGCTGAATATTTGAGCTATTTACGAACAAATACAATTCGAAATTCTATAAAAAGATTATAAATATAATATAATAGACTTTTAACTCCGTTAATATAAAAGTTGTTTATGTTTACAATTTCAATATCATGTAGATTTTATAGATACCTTATGGAGATGATTTCGATATATAATACACTTATCTATATTATTAGTAGCAAAGAAAGCTAATTGTCCAACTTACCATCTAAAGGCCTGACAAGAGCTAAACAAACAAGGGTTCGAATCCCGCCCGCCATTCGATTATTTTCGCTTTCCATATCCTAGCACAGCCTTAAGCTTAATTGGAATGGTTAAAAAAAGTTTATATATTTATATTTCTTATGTAGGATAGGAGTACCATAACACAGCTGAGATTTAATACCCTCATTGATATCGCACAGAAATTCAGCTAGCCATTCGAGTTCTCAATAATATTAAATTTAAAAAATAGTTAAAAAAATTATAAACCACGAATAACTCTCATTGCGTGTTGTTATCTCAACTAGATGGCATTCTACTCAATCATAAAATAATTGATGAAAATAAAGCGACCGGTCAGAACTAAGGTATACAAATTATTGTCATCGGTTCGTGATAATTGCAAAATTTCAATATCTAACGATTTTAATTGGGGGCAATATCCAGCTTAAAAGAGTGCGCTACATACATACCAGCGAAGATAATATAAGCGTATTAAAATACGTAACGTAACAATTATCTTTAATATATAATATTAAATATCAAAACCAATTCAATTGCAAATGTTTTCCAACCTGCAGTAGTTCGGTGTGTCCCAGCTATCATTCATGCTGGCACGCATTCATTGCTGGTTGTTAAACTAATAGTGACACATCACGAGAGGTGTCGCGTTGCGCAGCGTCTGACTTAACGAATGTCCACATGATTAGGTATCGACCATCATCTGGTCACGACTTCGTGGCGACTCAATGGTGTCTCCTTAACTTTCTACATCAACTGTTACGACCGCCAAATGACATTTATAAACTGACACTATTCATTCGTAGACGACCTTCTACTGTGGCCGAGCATTACGACGACTGAACTAAAACGCTTAAATATATAACCTCTTTGTGACATTAAATAAAATGTTAGGGACTGACATTACTTTTCAAGATTGGTAAATGTGCCAATATGGAATAATTTTGATAAACGTTACATCATTATTTAAAAACATAACTTTTATCAAACACACTAACATCACGCATATCTATCTTAAAGAATTTGAACTAGTAGCTAATTAAAAAAATCAATAAGCCCGACTGACTGTAACCCGACACTCCGGGGATGAATACGAATAACATGATACCTCACTCTCCAAAATCGGTCCAGCTGTTTAGGCTGGAGGTCGCAAAGGATTGGACACATATATATATATATATATATCAGGTAGCATACGGATGCCGTCGCGAAAGAAACTTGCAGGCTTCGAGGCGATAAAATCATCGACGAATTTACGC
>DWLR01000449.1:0-25605 GCA_018246295.1 Papilio alexanor hazarajatica
TATATATATATATATAATATGTGGATATTTTTATGCAATTTCATTTAGTTTGAGTTTGTAAAAATAAAATTCAATGCCTTTCTCTTTTATTTAAATACAATAATTTGATATAAAGTACTAAAAGAAAAATCGATGGCATTATTTGTTCGAATTTTAATGTTATAAATCTAGTGATGTTCTTTTTAATTTAGTCGTTGTACCGAAAATGCCGTGGGATATTTATTTATCTAGATGTCATAATTATGTGTAGCAGTAATTCTTCATATTCATTCGTTCCTAAACCGTACATTTTCATAAAAAGCAACCTTTTCTTTTAGCGACCTAGTCCCTTGTTGCTTTTTAAAGCACCCTCGGGACGAGATTGCACAATGTATTTCTATATTCCAACGCGCTACCGTCTATTGTAAATGTATTTCTACGTTCTATCGTAATTATTATTTCTCTTACACATTCACATAAATTTGATCCGTGTTTGTAATTCTCTCCCTCTCCATGAGCGTTGTTCTGCTAACCATAAGCTCGCACCCCTCTAATAAACAAAATCAGTTTACTTTAGACATTGTTTCCCATTCCAACGCAGCAATATCAGAAAACAAAGGTTATTGATTGTTTTTGTAAGTACAGCTAGAGTGAAAACAACTCGCGTAACATAATGACACGCTAAGGCTATCTTGATATCGAAACAAGGCTATCTTAAATTTAATGCTAGCCATAAATTTTCGCTTTAAAAGTTTTCCATGAAAACACAGGGACATTGGGTTGCGTGACAATAATTTATCAAATCTATTTCATTAGCCTACAAAGTTATTCCCATTAAAACTTTGCAACTTCGAAAACCTTCTTGTAAATCAATTGTTTTGTTTATTCCAATATTCAACTAACGTTATTTTATGTAATCTATTCCGATTTTTTTTACTTGAATTTATTTAAATCCGTTATTACATATTTTGAAATTTAAAAGCCTTCAGGGATCGCACCCCTTAGTTATTTCATGTAATGCCTTAATTTAAACACGTCGAAAATATCAGAATGAAAGCTTTATCCGTTGTTACAGTTAATGTTTTAAAAACTAAACTTTCAGACATGTTTTTATAGGTATTTTATACCTATCGTGATCAGCATTGTATACATTTAAAATTATTTTAGTTTGTTTTGTAGGAATCATCCTTCACTATTATACCAACGCCGACCTCGTGTCTAAGACAGGCCAGCTATAATTCTTACGTGCGATAATCTCAGATATCTTGTTCAAATAAAGTGTTATCAGAAGCTACCTGTTCAACGTATGACAAACAATATACAGCTATAATCTACATTGATATGAAGGCATAAGGTACAAGCAAACATCTGATATCTCAGCTTCCGCCGCCTTAATCTCTTATCTGGCTCAAACCTTAGCTCAAACCTTATTATAAAGCAAATTTAAAGCGGTTAATAAGGTTAGATATATAATTGGTTATCATAAAACCGTGTTGTTAACTTTGAACATATTATCAATATTTATCCTCATGGAGATTAACAAAATTTCGTTCTTGATGTTAAAAAAAAAATAAAATCATTGAATACACTACATGAAGAGGTATATTTATACGTAAAATCAGAAAGGCCGTGGAATGGCCCTCTTAGATATTTGCCCTCATTGGAAGGAATTTGTTTAAAGCTTAACAAGTTACACGATTTCCCGCTTCCTATGTAATTCAGTTAAACTAAATTAACCAGCGCAGTGAATTTTCCTAATCTTCAGCTTAGAAATTTAAACTAGTCTATGACGTGAACCAAGTACTAAAACACCCAAAGAAAAAAACAGATTAACGTTTGATCTGCTACGGTCAGATTGATGAATATTTTAAAATGACCGATAATCGAATTTACATATATAGTAAATGTAAATGCCAATTGCTTATGGCGAAAGAAGAAAAGAAAATTAATTTAAATGGCGCTTAATGCGCTCTGCTCACATTTTGGTTTAAAATATGAAGTTTAATAAAACGCAGGAAGCGAACAATAACTCCAGAGTCAGTGACCTCGTGACTTGGATATGACTAATTCGACTGTGAGAAACAAGTTTTGGCACATTATTTTATCATAGTAGTATTACGTAATGTTATTTTTAGTAATTTTTATATGACCTTATATGTAACAATTTAGGAATAATGGTACGAGTGAAACTAAGATAAATACTTGTAAAGAATACAAACCAGCACAAAAACTAAAATGCGTGTCCTTGCAATGAGGAGAGGACAGCGTAGCAATGTGGCAAAAATGTCGTTCAATTTATTCCCAAATTTTGTTCGGGTCCGGTCCCTTTTTGTTGCCATCTGCGCGCCGCGCCGAACCCGCCGAAGTCCAGACAACTCCACCCTAAAAACCGTTTAGACGGAATTCCTATCCTTTCACCCGCCCGTCAAATTCCATATCGTTATCCCTGTCCAACGGTATGGAATAACAGGGGCCTGCCTCCCGTCTCGTTTTTGCACACGGGTACAGATTGTACCATCCTTTTTTGACTCGTATTAATTCGTGTATTTCCGCTTCCCATACGAGTGGCCGCCATGTTTGGCGGGACTGTCAAGTAAGCGCCAGTTTGCCGCGTACGGAGCGGGATTTAGTTCATCCGATGCACCAGGTTCGTTTGATACCGAGGAAAAAGAATATTCACATAATGTAGACCTGAGATAGTTTTTAATCATTAACGATATTTTTTAAATATTTACTTAAAATTAAGAAATGTCATTAATTACTTTCAGAAAACATCCAATTTCCCCAAGCATCATGGGAGCATCGAGCCAGGTTAATCTGTAAGTATAATAATTATAATGTTTAATATCCATTTATTCAAATTTAATATTTTTAAACATATTGCAGATAATTCCGACTAGATTATGCCCAGGCTTATCAACAACACTGCAATAAAAATTGCACTTTTTTTAATAATTTTTTATTGATTTTTTTTCGCAAAGATTGCGACTTATGATAAAAAGTAGACTATTTTAAAGATATTTTGAACAAGTCAACATTTTTTATGTTCGAGACAGCAATTCTCAAAGTTCAAATAACACCAATAAAACTTGAAGTTCCATAAACAATAGATTCTATGTATATTCAGAATTAGCCCAGTTAACAAAGGCATCCCGATAATTGTTCACCATAAACACTTTCTGGGTCGAGTTTATTAGCGTTACGTGTACAAAAGCTTTTAATATTTTGAAAGCTTTCATTATTGTTTCATCTGGTAGGTAGGTACATTGTTTCGCAATAATTTTTGTGTATTGATGACACATTCGGTTGTTTGTACAAAGAGTCGTTTGTATCGTTTATCGAAATAAAAATGATACATTACAAATATTTGAGTACATTTTACTTTATACTGCTTGAATTAAAAAAAAATCGGAGGACAATATTTTACTTATATACGAGGAATAAAATTCTCAATTACCCATATACCTATACACTACCACTAATTATAAAACGTAGCAAAATTGAATGTTTCTGAGCTTTTAACGTTCTTTGTACAAAAACGGAACGATACTTACATTTAATGTGCTTAACATTTAAGGCTTAATTTAATAAAGGTTTAATAAAATGATACCAAAATATTCTTACACATTTTGAACAAAATTTGCACAATATTTTACTTGGACGTTGATTGAAATCGAAAGGCATTCCAAACTCCAAATATTTTTTGTTCTTGTATTTCCACGTTTAATATCTACGAATTTACTATATATAAAAAAAGGTTATGATCATATTTTTACTTTTATTTGTTATTTGTAATTCTGTGCGTTAAACATTTTTCAGCGAGTTTATTTTCCACTTCTTAAAGTGCCATCTTCTTTTGAAGGTCGGCGACCATAAAGTCAGGCAGTTTGCACTCTTGATTCCGTGGCTCTTAAAAGCGAACGGGTGCTCTTTCCAAATCACTGGCGTACCTTGGTTCCGTGATTAGCCAGGATCTTTCTCCTCTAGGTTCTTTCTTCTTCGGCCTACGTTTCGCTTTCCTTAAATCTTCCCATGTACTTACATTCCATGCATTGTTTTATTTATTGTTATAGATCTATGTTGGTAGTTAATATTATTAAGAATTTTGATGTTAATAGTCGGCTCAGTGCCGATGTAAATATTTAATTTTATATATTAAATAAATTTATTATATATTTACTTATTTAAAACATACTGTTACATTTTTCAGAAAGATTCAATAAAATTTCGCAAATATGTTTTGAAAGATGACTAATATTCAAAGAAAGAGTATATGAGTCAAAACTTCCTGAATTAATTAGCATTTCCGTAGATTCACTATTTGCGTTTATTGATTAATTTAAATGGTCGTAATTTCTTATTATTGTATTCGGTGCGTGGTTCACGCGTTCATATCTCACGTATAAACAGAAACAAATTATGCAGAGCGAACTAACAAAACGTGTAAATGGGCCAATTACCGCCGCATCTATGTAGGCTGGCGAGCAATTAGTGGGCCGCTAACAGTTTTCATCACCAATAGTTATGAACGATGCGCTGCGCGAGAACCATCACACTCGTTGATCGTCGCTCGTTGAGAGCACATCACACTTCTGTTCTTAGTTACTTCTACATTTAGTACGTTGTGTAGTTGTGTCATTTAGTACGTTTTTTATTTTATTTCAATAAGAAAGCAGTTTATCGGTGAGTATTTCAATAATATTCTCGCGTTAGTTTTTGTTTTATTTTACTAATTCACTGGCCTTCATTTCCAATATTATTATTTCATCCGATTACAATATACATTATTGTCATATTATTTCATACTAGGTCATTTAAACAACCTGTTATTCAAAAACTTTATATTCATATGTTTGGAATTACAACTAAACATTATCAATTTAAATATAGATGTCTTTTTTTCTAGCTAAGACTTTATAAGTGACTACTGACACAAAACTGTCAATCTTTTTATACCAGTTCGTAGTGTTGCCATATTCGAGGATCTAGGCTGCCTAAGTTAATGTAAATAAATTCTAAACAGAATTTATTTATTGTTTTATGTTAAATAGTCGCTGCCAAATTCGTTTCACCAATCTAAACTAATAAGTATGTTTTTCTGTTTTCATTTAAAGTGGAAGTAGCATTTTATATAATATGTATGTGTTTTAGCACTAATGTTAAAATTTAAAGAAATAATTAGTTAAAAAAACATTCGTTTAATTATTGATTACATTTTATCTAAATTTTCAGTCACTCTAATGTTCTTTACGTGATAATTTCCTCTAATTCTATCAAATGAGGTATGACGTAAGCCAACGCCACATTAAGAGAAACAAATAGAATGTTCCCTAGATCAATAAGTCTTCCAGTAGGCGGCTTTATTAGGTCGGCTCATAGTCGCTAACAGTAATGAAATGTCTACGCCGACGACAATGAATCTAATAAAATATCCTAGACTCAGTTTAGCAACTAGTGGGTTGAGAACGCTCAACAGATTTACTAACGGCCGCTCAAGCGACACCCAATCGGAGAAGAGCTTTAGAGCTTTGGGGTGTAGATCTATATTACAGGGAACGGGTATGAGAAGAGGAGGCCAGAGTACGTCGGTTGATGTTGAGGTGGGGTCCATGTTTGATTCGATCCCGGGCCGGGGGCGGCGCTCATTGCCGGCGTCCGGAGCGCGCATGCGCGTCCTCTGACCCAGTTGCGGCGCCGCGGCGGATGCCGGCCTCGTTACATCAAGGCTGGCGAATCACACGGGTAAGTAGCCGTGGCCAGACTCGGCGACGCGGCTCTTGGCTTACGGACACGCCTTTAAAAGTCGAATCAATATTGTTCTTTGCACTCGGGTGTATCGATATTATTAAACTGTGAATTACGATTTCATTTAAGTGTCGTATAAAAAAACGGAAAGACAGAAACAAATGAATCGTCAGGTATTCAAGACGATGAAACAATTGCGAAGCTCTCAACATTTTATAACGTGTCCGCGTAACACACTTTGAATTTTGATTAGCGGTCAGTATCTAAAAGGCATTCCTGCCTTTATGTACGGTTTCCTTCCGTTGGTTTACGTAATACGCTTCGAAAATATTTCCAAACGGCTCATTTCACCTGTCGTTTTCCAACCTTGTCACGTTGATTCGATCACGAGCTGGCCGTAAAAGCTAGTGAAGTCTGCTAGTGTATCTATAAACACGGACGTCCTCACTTGTCGCCGATGTTTATTTTAAAATACTCGTTTATAACCGGCGTACTAGTGTTGCGATGATCGATCGAGAGGCGCCGCCCGTGTCCGCGCTCGCTTACAATGTGTACATTGTGAGTGTAACAAGCTCTCAACGCTCGCTAATTTTTCTGTAATCTATTAAATTTCGCTGCGCGCGTTGACATCACTACTACAAATTGTGATGGATATACATGTTTTGACAGTTCGTTTTAAATATAGACACGAAGTGATTCATAACTAGTTGTGCGAAATGTAAACTTTTTTTTCTTATGTTTCAGATTTCGTCTCTCCGCGTTGGTCGTGCGAGTGTACACGCTACTGGGACGAGGGGGAATTTTATCAATATATTTAATCAAACTCTTACTACATATTCCGCATTTTAATTACTTTAATAATTTTAAATTATTTTGTTACGAATCTTTGTCATTTGTTGTTCTCGATTCAAATCTAAAAATATTTTGTATAAAGGTACTGTACATATTTATTTAGCTCTGGAATACCATTACAAATTCTTCAAAAACCCCTTGAATTTCCAGACTATACTGTGAGTATAATATATTAAATGTTAAGTTTAAGACTTACAGGTAATCCAAGAAAGAAGTTTTCAATACTTTGGTGCCATCGGCATCAATATTAGTGCCCTACATCTACCCTGTAGATCCGAATTTGTTTGAAGTGAGGCGACAAATTCGGTTCTAGAGAGGTTTGTGTGGTGCATGCACTGCTACGATCCCATGAAGAGAACACCAAGGAGACGCGAGAGCTGACAATCTTCTGCTTCGTCTCCAATATTCTTTACCGACTTTTGGATACGTTGCTACTTCTACTGTCTTACGGTATTTTCAATATAAATATTTGCTATGTGTTATTTTCATGTAACCTTTTATTGAAACATAAATGTCTAAAGTTTGTTAGTTGATTGTGTAGTTGATGAAAATGTTTATTAAATTAATACTAGAAAATAACTGTGTATGATTGATAATATTTTATGTAGAATGTATTATTATAACTTAGTTATTTGATTCTTAACATCTTTCTCAATCAATACTAGAAGATAACTGCGCATGCTCGATTATCATATTATGTGCAATGTATTAACTTAATTCTGTTAGACTGTTATTAACAGTTTGGTTAAATCAATACCACCGTGTGACTGCGCATGCTCGGTTTTATTTCAAAATGTCTTATAAGTTTAAGTTTCACGAACTATCTATATTTTAATGTTATTACGTATATCTGATCGCAAACTTAAACAAATGATGGATACTGCGCGTTAAATTGCGGCAGACGTAGACCATATTTTTTACATATATCTAGTCATTTAAATAGAGTTAACACAAATGTTATTGGCAATGACATTAATACTTTTTATTAGGCTTGGACAAACTAAGGTGCACAAAGCTATAACGGCGTTATTTTGTGAGCATAAGTTGATGATTTGTGTTGTCTTTTCATTCAGTTGTTATTACAATTTGTGTATTATTTAATTTTTGTTAAAGACTTAACATTTCTACTGTTAACATAAATACGGTGTTAAATAATAATTACGGTGTTAATTAATCCAATTGTTGATGGTTTAAATTAACTAACTTAATTAGTCAACTTTAAAAAAAATGATAATTTTAATATTTTTAATGCTTACTTTTAAATCAAGTCTATCAAATGTTACAAATTGTTCATGATAATATATCTCAGTTATTGTCTCTAAAATCTTTGATTTAAAAAAAATCAGGTGAAACCCGCATATATTTCGCTTCCGATATATACGTATGAAAATTATTTGAAATATTAAATCAAAATATTACTACCATTTTTAGGTAAATTCGAGTAGAGTGGTATTAAATTTTATAGACACTAGTTATAACTATTGTTAAAATGTGAATTTAAAATAGCTAGCAACCAAAAAACAATAGACAAAAATTTATCTATTGTTTATTTCCATTATTTTCTAATGACTCGTTTATCCTAACATTGAGTAAATTCGATTAACCTGTATCCTACTCCTTTTAAATATGTCTTATAATGATGTTTCAAAAACAATGGTAATCAATTGGTTTCACTTTTTGAAAATAAAAACCATCATTTCAATTGACTTGTAATTAAATTCCCTCTAGAAAATATTTGTCAAAATATGTGAAAAATGAGAACAATAAATGCACTGTATGAATTCACTTAGTTTTTTGTTTCATAATTTATATGTTTTTTTTATAATTTATTATTCCTATTCTATTTCATTTTATTCTAACCACATGTTTTTTTTTAATAAAAACTGGTTATTCTAAATACCATTGTCATAAAGAATAAGGATTTTAAAGTCTATTTTTCTATCATATAAATATTAGCATAAATTAAAAAAAAATTTATAAGGTACACTACTTCATAATAATCCCCATTCGATATAACGTATAAATCATGTAACAAATAATAAAACAGAAAATTTTATATAGTATCTTTTATGCCCACGACAATTTCCACACATTTGAATGCAGACTGTGAAACTTTCATACAAATGTGTGGAAATTTAAAATAATTTTAGAAATGTCACGAAAAATTAATAGTAATTTAAGGTAAAAGGTAAATTTTGACATTAATAGCAGTTTAAATTTTCTGTATAACATACCTACTTTGTTATCTTTTTATACTTTAGGGCCCTTATTATAAATAGAATGTTATTGAATTTCTCAAATTTTCTTAAAAGGTTCTTAGTATTATAACAGGAGTTTACGTGTATACTTATAGACCATTTATAATTGAAGGAGGTTTTGTGTAAAGTTTCACATTGTTAATAATAATTTCGAGTATTCATGTTCTTAAATTTGTAGATAGTTTGTAAAAGTGTAACATTGCAATTAAAAATTTGATAGTTTGTACTTAAGTTGTATTTTGTGTATAACGAACCGACTGTTGAAGTGCATGTTATAAGACATTTAACGTTTTCAACGTTGTATTTACAATTTGTCTGAAAATTTTGACTGTGTTCGTTTAATATTGCCGATATTTTAGATATTTTTAATTAGGACTATTAAACGTTTAGAAAAATGTCTTTCATTTTACTTAAAATTTCCATATTCCATTCAGTCCTTTCACATACATAAAATTAAAGCCTAGTGTTTTTTCATTGCATATTAATGTAGTGAAGTAAATTATTAAAATTTTTTAGGTTCTGGGTTTTTTTTGTTTGCCTAAAATCTTGTCTCTATCTGAATTAACTAATGTTGATGTAAAAATACAAGACTTGATATTTTGTGTAATAAGAGTATGAGCAAATGAGTTACAGCGGAATATGTATTCTAACAGTATACCAGATTTGACTACAAAATATGTTCTAAATATTGGTATCATTGCCACATGATATTACGGAATAGTACGAAAGCAAAAACATGGGTTAAGTTTGGAGTTGAAAGAAGACAAAGGTTCTACGGTAAGAACTTCAAATATTTCGATATTTTATCTCAGTTACTGTGTCTCTTTACCCCTTCGGTACATTTGACGAGTGAGACTCGTCATCAATATGAATAAACAAAGTTACAGGTGTCGAGTCTGACTCTCATTGGAACTTAAATGGAATTTGAATTAGACTTAATTTTGTTTATCTAAATAATTTTTGTTTTCATTTTCTTGTTTTCTGAAAAAAATGTATTCAACGTGATATTACAGTAAAATTGAATACGTACTATATGTTATAAAAGTTCGAATCCGGACCCAAGGGGTTAAATTGTGGCAGAGTAAGTAAACACATACGTTATTCCATAACATAAAATCAATAGAAGGTACTAAAAGTTCATATTGCTATTAGCTAATAGATGGCGCTAATAGAATAGAAATATTTAAACAGAACTTTCCATCCAATGCCACTGACCAATAGATGGCGATAAGCGTTACATTACCCTAACAGTGTAAAAACCGAGTATTGATTAAAGCAAAAAGCTATTGTATAAAACTTGTTAGGAAGTCTTAGTGGTTATAGCGGTATAAACGAAGATAGCTAATATATAAGATAGAAATATATAAGATAGAAAATTAGGTGTATAATTGTTGTTTTTTTAAAATTAATTATTAGATAATGATAACATAATTTTATCTAAATTGTGTTAATAATATTAAGTGTCGTTAATCCAATCGGTGTAGCATACTCTATTCGCTTGTCGTTGTGTTTATTACATCCTAAATGAGATAGGGCTAAGCCTATAGCAATAAAATGAAGATAAATTTCAGCAAAACGAAAAGCAACTAATTACCACAAACGTTTTTGGTTAAGTCTGACTGATTATGGTGAGGTGGGTGCTAAGCAGTAGATGCTCAAATCAAATCACATGAAGACAGATCAAATGAAATAAATGAAAAGGTTGAGAAAGGAACCTCACCCAAAATCACATACCCCTTTGAATAAAGAGGTCTGATTTTTAAAGTAAGATTGCTGTTGCGTTTTCAATTTGTTTAGTAAACCTGGGTCCAACAATTGGGGACAACGATAAAGAAATAGCAACAGAGGTGAGAAACAAACACAAATCATTTAGTACACATACATTTACTATAAAAAGGTTACTTAATTTATAACAAAAGTTTTCCTGATACTTGACTATGACATGAGTAAGTGTCGCAGCTAAAAACCATATAGACGGAAAGATATTCTTGTTTTTATTCAACCTACATGCGTGTTAAAATTTCAACCGACCTCGAAATCTAAGTCAAGGCTTTAGCCACTGGTATAACCTTTCAAATAATAAAACAGTACAGACGTTAGCAGTTAAATATATTAAAAACGCATTATCTATTTCAAGATAACAATTTTCATATCGCGAAACTGGTGCGAGGTACCAGGAATGTATAAGGAGCGAAGAAGATTAATGATTAGTGCAGCCGGCCGACAGGCGCGGCCGTGTTTGACAAGCGCAGGTGCGCTCTTTTCATAATTGGACCAAACCGCTCAGAACTGCCGAGCGAGTCCTTTCAGCTTTCAGTGCCGCTTCAATTTCTAGAATTTTGTGGTCCTTTAATTCTAATAAAATAACAAAATAAGCCTTTGTTGTTGCTTAACAATCTACATTTTTAAGTTACACAATCAAAATTATTTCTTCATAAGATTAATATATATACATATATAACGATAAGAATCGCTTAGGATCTAAACGCGGAAAACCCCGTAATGCATACAGATCAGAAAGCAAGGTTATGCAGACCCCATTTTTGGGTCAACTGTTTTATTAATATACATACTTATATAAAAGTAAAATTAAAGAGCCAAAAATCTTTGGAAGAGATCTATTTCGAAAGATAAGTCGTTTAATAACTACAAGAAAACTATATATATAGTTTTCTTGTTTAAATTAAAGAGCCAATTTTACTTTCATATAAGTATGTATATTAATAAATTAATTGACCCCAAAAATGGTGTCTGCGTTACCTTGCTTTCTAATCTGTATGCAATACGGGGTTTTCCGCGTTGAGATCCTAAGCGATTCTTATCGTTACTTATTACATTCAGACAAAATATGCTTATCGCCAACTGATTTCGATTTCATATGAGACCTTTACATGATTACGTACATGATCATAATTTTTTTTACAAACTAATTACCTATCTTTTTGTATCAGGGGAGAAATTTTCAAAAAATATACTGCTTCTGAGGGAAAGATTATGTGAGATGACTCACTGAAATCTTCTCAGAAGCCATTCTCAAGTGGAACTAGAGAGAGAGTTCCATGGTCTCCGATGAAACACATCGCAACACTCTGCAATGAACATTTGAATGACAGGAAAATACTCCTCTTGTGCCTTCGCAATGATAGACTGCTGCTTATGTTGCTTTTCTGCCGAAAGACTTTTAATCGATTTATTATAACAACTCGATCACGGTACCGACAAATGCGATATTATTTGGTTCATATTTGCCATTAGATATTTGCCATTGCGCTAATTTATTTTCAACTAAAACTTTGTTTACAGGCCTACGGTTGGTAAAAACATTTAAAGAATCTTAAAGATTCCCATATACTTTCGGGAGAAAACTTCGACAGACCTTTGTACCGCGACAGGTCGCAGGCCTGACGGGTAATTACCGACCTCCTGCTAATTCATCTAAGCAACAGACAACGGATGTAACGAGATACGGAGACATGAAAATCCGACATACGGAGGCTCACCTTTCTTAGTAATGGAAACAATTAATCATGCGAACCGACCCCGGTAGCGTCTTGCAAAACTGGTCTTACTCTTAAGAGTCCGCTAACGCAGGCCAGCACCTTACATCCCAACATCTGTGCTAAATGAACTTAAGGGATTAGTAAAAAATCCATAAGCCGGGCTCTATTCTCATGTCGTTCGGTTTGGTGAAATTTTGAATTCAAAACAAAGTATCTATTCGGTATTTCACTTCAATAACAGAATCTGCATTTAATCTTTTGTTTTTTTTTAACTCGTTTTATAGTTTTCTTTAATTATAAGTATTAAAAGCCCATTATTAAAAGCATAAGTCCAGATAAATTTCATTTATGTATAGGCTGGCAATCCAATGATTATTCATTAAAATTTCTATGCTTTATATAAAGTCACGTATAATATTTGTTATTTATGTTAAAGAATCTAACAATTGTTTTTTTTTACAATTTCATGTATTTGTCAAAGGTTAAAGGGTAAGGCGTCACAAGATTTTTATGTAATTCGCAAATCTAAAGCATGACAGATGTCTAAATTCACACGAACTTACAAAATTCATGCTAGAATAAGCCCCCACATCAGGAATTGTGTAACTGAACCAACTATTGAAAGCAGGAAGGGTCCCGTCAAAAATTACTATTATACCCTGTTGGATAATTAATGAATTGCTTATTCAAATGCTTTTAAAACTATTATTCATGCCGTTTACGTTTGAAATGTCCCGGCTGATTTTAATAAAGGACCCTTTAAAAAAAATTAAAAAATCTCGCAACATCTACCTAACTTAGTACCTTCCTCGTGCGATTTATTAAAAATAACTTTAAACGTTTAAACGTTTTTGTGATTTAAAGAAGGCGACTAGAGAAATAAGCGGTAATAGGTAACAATGTGCGGAATATAATCGTCATACTTATAGATCGCAAAAGGACTGAATCTTTTTTTAAGTAGTAAGAGATAAACGAACAATTTTTACTTTTTATTTAAAATAGAAATATCTAATCACCCCTTTCCCGTTTCGTCATAGTCAAGATACTATATTTTGTAACATACATGTTACATTACTCCGAGGGTGAAAAAAAAAACCTTGAAATACGTTGAAGAATATGTTGATTATAATTACAAATTGTAGCATTTCTTGATATTTTTTCACTTTGGCAATAACATATTGATAGATATCTATACTGAAAAATTGTTAAATTATATGAAAATAAATCGATGTATTGATTTAACTTTTATGCAGTACTAAATAATTTTCCAAGCTTAACCAAACTTTACAATTGCTTACTTAACTTTATTGTTGTTGAATAGGTTAATACTAAAATAAGGACTTGGTAGCTTATTGCAGTTTCCATATCGAAATCCCATTGCAACATTGCACAGCGAACTTTTAATCAAGTCCCGGAGAAACGATTTACTATGATCATAGAATAACAGTTCTGTCACATGCAGACAGTACCAACACATCAACTACAAAATCTTTTTATTGTGTGAAATGTTTTAATGTAAAACAGTGTACACAAGTGTACAAGGCACTTGTGAACTTTGTTTAAACCTACTCTGATCTCTCTATAATACTTGAACATTTGCTATATTCAGATAATATGACACCCGTTTAAGTTATAAAATATTATTTAAATTCAATTGTCACTTTTTGTTACCTTTACAAGAACTAAAAAGAAATATCAAAATAACATCATGTATAAACTATTATTAAATACCGATACGTGCAAATACAATAAATCGAATAAGAAGAAACACACGTAAAAATTAAAGTAATTTTAGCAAGCCAATAACTTCAATTTGTATCAGCAAAAGTATGCTATAGCTTCACAAGTTCATAAACGCGTATCAAAATATAACGACGGACTATATATTCTATGCTAATATTGTAAAGGTAAAAGATTTGATTATTTGTTTGTTCGGGATAAACTTAAAAAAAATTGAAACGGTTTTAAGAATTCTTTCACTCTAAAGCTCTTTTAATAGCGAGTAACCTAATTTATATTTTTATTTTATATCTACCATGCGAAGCTGGGGCGGATTGCTAGCATATTACTAATTTGCCCATCTGCTTCTATAGTCTTTGCCGACAGTATACGCCCGCAGTCGTCGGCCGGCGCCCGCCGCGGGCGAGCCATCATTAATCACTAGCTTTAGCTGTACGGTCTACCCACACCACGCCGCTCACTAGGGCTAGTAAACCTTCGATATTCCAGTACTGTCCTACAATATACACATACTTCGTGGAATCTTCGATTACTCAGTGTTTCTGTTTAGAATTTATAAACACATTAGATTGCGTTATATGAAAATTGTCATGTGGTCATTGGCAGGTCGTGGGTTCGATTCCCACCCGCAACAAATATTTGTGTGTAAAGACCACCGGAGGACGGGCAGCAGCGTCCTTTCTTAGTACGGTGGAACATACTGCGATCGCCAAGCCGTCTGTCAAGTGTGGCGATTATGGCACATTCCCCCCCAAAATATGCGATCAATGGGGGGGGGCTATGTCCAGCAGTGGATCATAAACTGAGATGATGATGATGATGAATGTACTGCTAGACGGTAGCGGAGCGTCTGATCAACGAATTAATTATCAGTGATCTACACTCTGAAAATTTTATGGAATTAAGGAGGAAGAAGGTAATAATACCTGATGTTGGGTAACTTCCGTTTCAGTTACTCATCAGAGTCAAAGTATATAGTCCCTCTATATCAGATAATACAGAGGTAGTACATATTATATTCACGTCAGTATTTAGTCGTGGTACTTTACGCGAAGGAAATTTGCAATACATAAAAAAGTCTATATTTTGTATTTTAAATTATAGTTCTTTAATTATTATATAACTTATACTCCTATAGAAATAAAACATCTCTTCAAATCAACGTTCCTAAATGAGCGAGAAAATTTTTTCACCCTCAACGGATGTTCGGTCGCATTGGTCGGCTGTGCAACGGTTGTGCGCTGAGTGCACAGCGTTAGACAGAATTTAGTTTAGGTAACAACCCTAACATAAAGTATGTTCAAGAGTGTAAATTTTTTTATAATTAGTAGTTTGTTTTGACAAGATTTTTTTAAGATGACAAAGAAGAACTAGACGTTGGGATCTACCAACTTTTAAAACATTCATTGAAACGAAATTGTAACAGAGCTGTTATACCCTATCACATATATACTCTAACAATTTCGTCGGTATCGATCTTTCGTTAATAAGTTCACAAAGAATATTGTATATACACACGCCATCTTGAATTCGATCAAGTGCTTAGGTCGGAACAATTGGATATCATCATAATACATTATTTTTGAGAAAACTTTTAAAAAGTAGCACTTCTGAATATCTTCAGCAACATACACCATAACCATTACTTTACATTTATTCTAAATCGAATTCACTCAAATGACTATTGTTTCTTAGACGAATGAGAATTTTAAAAATATATTTTTAAATTACTACCGCGTACGAAATGTCACAGCAGAGATAATGACAATTGATTTATTGCCAATACATTTGACAATGGTAACCCTTTTGCGAATTTTAGCAACTACTGTTTCGTACTGTTACAATTTCGCCGCGCTGGGGGTAATTTATGGCGGCTGATAGGTGGTCCGCGCGACAATAGTCATGGTTCTGCAAGTCACAGGCCTTTGTAGGTCAGTTACTAGCTGCTACCCTACACTGATAATAAAACTGTATCGTATTAACAGTTGTTCTCAAACTTTCACTACTTGTTTAATTGAAAATTTTACCGTGTGTTTTATGTACATATGTATTGTAGAGGTGTCCATATGAAAATAGCTTGTGCTTCTATGTTGCAAACAACGTTCCAGAAAAAACTTACATCAATTAACTTAGTGACATCCATACGTACACGTATGGCTGTAGAAGAAACAAGAGAGGTGTGCCACGATCGCAACAAATAGAAATCCATAATCGCTGCCTACCTCTTTATGTGTGTTATTTTATGGGTTTTGTTATATTACGTGTGAATTTTATGTTATGTGCTTTTATGTATGTTAAAATAATGTCATTGAACACATACAATTACAAATACTACTGCATTATAGGATTTCAGAATCATACAAGGAAGATTTAACTGCCTGTTAGTATGTCTGTGTGACTTCCAAGATATTATGCTAAGCTAACAGGCGCAGATATCATAATGTTGTTTTTATGATAATCTTAAGATCTATCTGTACCTAAATTTAAGTGAAAATATGATTAATTAAGGTCGTAGTTTGAGCATCGCTGTCTCGCAAACCTCCCTGTTATTTTCAACAATGGCTCCCTAATGATCGTCTTAACATTCAAATCGCCTACGCACTCCTTTTGTCTCCGAGAACTTCGAGTTTTTCATTCGCAAAGCTATTTTTCAAGCAGCACGATACAGCGAGCTAAATACAAAACGAAATGATTGAAGGATGTGGGTCAACGGGTTACAACTTCAATGAGGACTGACGCCAACATTGTTGGGTACACGTAATTCTTATTACTTTAGCCAATTATAAGCTAAATCGCTTTAAGTTAAGAATCAAAATGGCGTGAATATATTTGAGCTGTATTAGAGGTACCTTTGTGATCATATGTATGTGTTGCAAGCGAGTAAATTTTTGGCTTTTAAAAACGGAGGTTGACGGTTCATGGGCACACTTAGGTGTTGTTTTGCTACCAGTATTTAATTATTTCGAGTATTGTATGTCTGCTTTTGTTACGCTCATTTAGTTAGGTAATCATAGTGCTTCGTTATCGTTACGTACATACATTAGTAGAGTTAGAAAGCCTAATTATTGTTGTGTAATGTTTAAGTATTATTGTATTTATTAATCGATATATAAATTCGAAATGTAAGTTAAAAGTGCCTATATCAGACAACGTATTTAGCACATACCTAACTATGCATTTGTCTAATTTTCTTTACCAAAGGTTTAGGTCTATTAGAATATGAAACTTGCTCATTGCATCAGTTTAATGATTGACTGACCGGTTGGTGCAGTGGTAAGATACTTGGACAAACATTTGTATGCATGAACATGTCCGTTTGTCTGGTATCTGGGTGTAATCATCTATATATGTATGTATTTACAAAAAATAAAAGTGTTAATATACAGCCTTGGCCAAAAGTATTAGGCACCCATAAAAAAAACGTGCATCTCATAAAATTTTTATTTTTTTTAATAATATCTTAAGCGGCAATATCTAAAGCTAGTTTAAATCAATAGATCAAATTATTAAAATGATTAAATAGAGGTTTTTTATGGTGCCATAAAACACCTGGTTCACAAAATGTACAAAGTTAGGTTTTCAAAAATATTACGTATTACTTGTCAGTCTTACCCTGGCTTTAATAGTGGTAGGAAGCTGGTGCGTGATATTTTTTTGTGAAGCAGAGACAGTTTTTGAGGCAAAATGCCGAAAAAAAGTGTACCACCGAACAACGGGTAAAAATTCAGGTATTGCACGAAGAAGGCAAAACCCAAGTAGAGATTGTCAAACTATTAAAATGTTCACTGGGTCTCAAGCAAACAAAATGAGAACGGGCCAAAAACACGTGACATCTGATCGCCAGGACAGAAAACTGGTTCGAGACTCTCTGAAAAATCGTAAAAAAAAACTTCTTCTGAGCTAGCTGCAATTTATCGGATGAGATTTGACGGCCGATTAGTTCTCAAGCTTTAAGAAGAAGACTTACTGAAGCAGGCCTAAAAGGCTGCAAAGTTAGAAAGAAGCCATGGTTCTCCGAAAACTACAAAAAGAACAGCTTACAATGGGCTCTGAGACACCAACACTTTACTGAAGAAGATTGGTTTAATGTGGTATGGTCCGACTAATTAAACTTTGAGGTAAGTTACAAATACGTTATACACTGCATAAAGCAAAAAAAAATTACACAAATCTAAACTCTTAGATACGAAATAATAAAATTCTAAAGTGTTTTTTTCTCATCGTGAGGCGACGTGTGGGCGAGGAATACCATTCCGATTGTGTGGTGCCTATAGTTAAACACGGAGGCGGTAGTATTATGATCTAAGGCTGCATGGCTGCTGATGGGGTCGGTCAAATATTCATATACGAAGGTCGTATGGACAGTAAAAAGTACATAGATGTCCTCGACACTGCTCTAGTGCCGTCTTTGACGCGCATTTTTGGCGATACTAACTTAGAAGCAAGCAATTGCAAATTGAAATTTCAGCAATACAATGTCCCATGCCGTAAATCAGTCATCAGGATGCGGTGGTTCAGCGACCATAATATTCCCCTACTAGACTAGCCGGCACAGTCACCCGATCCTAACGAGCATCTTTGGGGTATACTGAAGCGCAAGATACGGGAGCATAGCATTACATCAAAAACAGGGCTAAAAGACGCCTTAGAATAAGAATGGAATGCAATATCTGCAACTGGTGCAGGAAGCTTGTGCGCAGAATGTCCTAAAAAATTGCGGCAGTTATCAAAGGGTGAGTCCACCAAATATTAATTAGATTTGTTTCATTGGCACATACTCGTATTTAAATAGCAAAATCAGTTTTATTTTTCAACACAAAACATTGTAACTCACAAAATTTTAAGATGCCTAATGCTTTTGGCCAAGGTGTATGTAGTATATCAGTTATCTGGTTTCTATAATACAAGCGTTGCTTAGTTTGGGATTAGATGGCCATGTGTGAATAATGTCCAAAAAATGGTAGATATTAGATTAATAAGTTCCACTACACACTATAATTGGTAACTCATAGCAGAAAAGATATAAAAATACTGATATCTATAAAATTAATCTTTTGACAAGAAAACAAATTCAAAAGGTACAATGTTTCATACAAATTCGACGTTCAAATTTTTGAAAATCGAGCGAAAAATGACGCTCGATTTTTGTAGTGCTGTGTGTATGTGAGAGAATTAAGTGTATTACTTGTAACATTGAGGCGGTTCTTACAACATAAGCCGTCATCTTTTAAATTACAAACACAGAGATTTTCAATTCGTGCCGTTTACTGCAGTATTACGCGGGATTTTATGAAGTCACCAACTGGGGACTTTTAAGTGGCTTCACTTTCACTTTTGTATTAATTAGATTAATAACAAGTTGTCGAAATGAATTGGATTAATCCTATTCACACAATTCAGACAAAAGTCAGTTGTTATAATGTGTAGTGTTAAGAACAGGAACAATGATAGGAACCTAGTATGACGATATACGATAATAATCCCACAGTAACTATCATCTTTGATGGTATAAATTGCTACACAAGTCCTTGAAAAGGACAGGAGTCTTTATTGTTTTGTTGCTTAAAGTTCATTCAAAACGTACAATTAAAATTGATTTTAAACATTGAGTTTCATATTTTATTTATTGAGCCACAAAGTTTCATAGCTATTTTCGTTTGAAACGCCTTGAAACAGTGCTATTGGTTCATATGTATGCCAAAGTTATGTGACAAACTATTAATCACACATCCAAGCCGTCTCGTGTTCCGATCTTTGCCACAGACTAAATATAAACTTAAAGACGAAACGCCGCCCTATTTTGCTTCATTAACTAGATTTTATTTACGACAGCTTAAAATATATCAATAATAAATAAAAGCAATCACGACCGTGACCTTGAGAGTGAGGTGAACTAAAATCACAGGTTTCTATTTAACAGAAGTTTCGAAAGAAAATGATTATTATTTATTAGTTGGTAGTTACAGAATACGTAGAGTAAAACATTGAATTAAAAATCCACATAGTAAATACTTTTTCGTTGCTAAGTCTTTACATATTTTATCAATCACAAAGTATACATCAATCGTTTTGTATAGTGAATAGGAAATAAATAGCAGAGAGCAGTATATATTATTCTCCGCTATTATTCATTGTTAAATAAATTAGACACGAAAGTCTTTTTATACCAAAACAACCCTCATAATATACCTACTCTTTTTATACGTGAAAATAGAAGCAGAAAAAAATGAATACAAACCTCTTTTGATGCTCCGAAAATCAAATAAAAAAGTTTCAACGAAATTCTAATATGGCTGACTTGTGTGCTAAAATACGCGAGAACGTTGATTTTTTTTTTATTTACACGTTTAATCGCAGTTACATTGTTCACGTGGAAATGGGAAAACGGTGACGTCTACGACTGACGCATTTGGACGCATTGAATGGCGCAATTTCACGCGTCATAAAGCATCGCCTTCGAATTCGAAAATTTCGACGTGTGAGATGAAAACCGAGCGGGGCGACGGCGGCCGAATCGAATGAAATTAATCGATTTTCAAAAGTGACATCATTATTTTTGATGTGGGATCGAAAGGTATTGACAGTGTGACAAAATGAAGAAACAGATAAAAAATGTACGATGTTGCAGGATTTATTAAATATATATAGTGGCAGATTTTAATAATTTCTATACATAATTTACATTCAATACGTTACAAATAAATTACATGTTTGCTTTAAATTTATTACCTTTTTATCATATTTTTCAGATCACAACCCAGCAATCAAAGCAAATACAGCCTGAAGTTTAAAGAAGGAATGAGGTAAACGCAACGAAATAAAAGAAAAAAAATCTCTAAAACATGGTGTATATGAGAAATAATCTTATGATATTTCGTACCTAACGCCCGACAGAAAACGTGTTAATTCCCAATTCCCAATGGCCGAGTGGTCAGCTTTCCCTCTGTAATCCAGTGGAGCTGATCTAATCAACACTCCTCCAAAAAGGGGATCCGAATAGGGGGAAGGGGACGTCGCTGAAAGGGAGGACATGTAGACAGAGGGACAGGGAAAGGGGGCCGAATATAACGAAAACACCAACTGAAAAGCAACGAATGTTTTCTACGTCCAAAGTTGTCACGTGTTCAAATTTTACGAAAATGTATCTTATGTCGGAATCTAATACTTGAAAACAATCTACGTAACATGGACTTATTCAGACAACTTCTTCCACAAGTTCATAGGATAATCAAAGAAAAATTTGAACAGTATTTCTTACTCTTCTGCCTTGGGTAGGCAATGAGGGTTTGTTTATATTCTATATCCTCTCATTTATGATAGTGTTTAACTTTATTTATTTTTTATTATTTATATATATATGTACATATTTCTTGATTATTTTTTATTCTTATTTTTTTTTAGGTCAAGACAATTTTTTTGGTATAAAAATGTATTAAAAATATAAAGGTATTAAAAAATCGAAAAACATGAAAGAACTGTGTAGAAAATAGTTGTTTTAATTTGTACAGTTCTACGTGGCAATATGTCGACAAGATTTTCAATTTCCACCTCCGATGTTAATGGTAAGTGTCCAACCCTCCGTCAAGGTACTAATTAATCGTTGTGTTAAGAGCCCAAGCCCGTATAGTCCATTAAGCCAGGGTTTTGTAAAGGTAGTTAAGAACTGTTGTTCTTCCACTACCCTCCGCAACGAATCCCCAATGCGATGTCCACCGTCTATCTTATTAAGATCCCTTAGATACTGACTCTTAGATTACGATACAGGTCTAGTTATAATTGTGACTGGACTCAGGACTATTGTATTATTCATTAAGGCTCTACGTTAAAGGTAGCTGTTGATTGGATTAATGATAGTTGATAAAGACTCTTAGAAATTAAAATGGAATTAAAAGAAATTTTCATGTGCCTAGAAAACTTTAATATATTTTAACTTTTATTATTTATCTTATAATTACACAATTAATTCTGATTGGCTGGTAAAGTAGTATTACAAAGTTTTGAGATTTTACAGGGCAACTCTCTGTCGTATATCATTGTACCACTACGGTTTGTTTTCTTTTGTAACATTTGCTTTCCTTTCCCTTGAAATAAATTAAACTACAATTTCTTAATTCAACTATTCATATGATTCAATGACTACATACAAAAAAAGCTTGTGACAGCCAAATAAAACAAAATTATCACAGTATAACTAATCATTAATCTTGCTATAATGAGATTATGAAAGACATGTTTGAATAGCGGCAATACACAGCGAAACAAATTACTCACACATTTTAATATAAATCAATGCCTTCAATTACATTAGTTACTTTTTGTATCCGTTACTCTGATTAGATTTTGCTATGGAATTAATCTCAGTTAAGCAAAAGTCCCACCTAATGTGATAAGATGATGAGTTTTTCAATGGCCATGAATTATATATAAAATCCTAATCACCGCCTAAAACACCGACGAGATAAAACTTTAACTTTTGAAAGTGGAAGAGTCTGCAACAACATCTGTTGCACGAATGGCCCGCTTGACCGGTGAAATATCACGACCTCACAGAAGACAGGCTTGAAGTAGAAATATTAGGCGTTTAGTCTGAAAAGTGATGTGCCGGATACCTAATTTTATTTCTCTTCCCCGGTAGGAAGGAAAAGAGGATTTGACAGAGAAGGGGATGGATAAGAGAAGGAAAAGTCCATTTTTCTGGCTATCCCCTTCCCTGTCTATTAAAGGTAGCACAACGCATCTGTAACATGTAAATGCTTGTTGCAGATGTCTATGGGTAGCGGTCACTTAGGTGACCGCTTGTTCGTTTCTGCCACCTTCTTGTATAAAAAAACTTTCCCTTCTTTAGTTGATGTAAATAGACTTATCTATATTTAATATAATAAAGCTTTGGAGTTTGTATGTATGCTTGAATGCGTTAGTCTCGGAAAAACACTAAACAAGTTTAAACACTAAAATGATAGTGACTTTACGATTGGTTATATAACTCTGAATTCGGCTTTAGGAAGTTTTGAAATGGTCTTTATACTTTATTATTACCCGCACTAAAGTTTCTTTAATGTCTTGTAACCTCTTTATTCAATAAAACCATTTTTCATTACATATTCACATTTAATGAAAAATGGTTTTAGACGACTATGCCTATTTGATCTTAAAGTAAGGATTGAGAATTGTAAATGTAATTAGGTAATAATAAAGATTTTTTTTTTCATTTATTACATAAATTTAGAATAGACAGACAAAAGTTACACTTCAACTCTCCAGTTATGCTCTACTGCTTTCGTATCATATTAAGATTTGTTATGGATATTATACCTTTCTCAAAAATAATGTAAGGCTTTCCGCACGGCTATTGTTATTATTATATCCACTTTCATGTTTCCAACTATTTTGCATATTTTAAAACTAATATCATCTTTACAAATATTACGGGTTAAAGTAAAAATATGCCATTTTCATTAATTTAAACAATTTTTTTTCTTCAAAAAAATACATTAATTTAATCAAAGTATTTACCCTCATATACATTTCTACGATCACATCGGAAGGTCATTTATGCCTTTGTAGAACTCCGGGGTCTTGGACTCATCATACTGTGTGAAGGCATTTTGTATTGCTTCTTGGAAAGAACATTTTTTACTATCTAAAAAGTGGCCAAATTGCAAAAAAAAAAATAGTGACGAGAAGTAATTAAGTGCGCTATATTTTGATGTAATGTTATAATATTTAAATTGACTCGAGCGATAAGGAGCACCAACCGCTACTTTATATACGCGCAAAACCTCTATAATAAACTCATTCAGTAGAGTTCTGAAGCCATTCAATAGAGATCAATACTCTTGGCATTGTATATGTTCCTGTGAATATTAAGAATATGCACATATATAATTAGTAGTAATATATGTATGTACGTTCAACTGAACGTAATACCTAACGCCGGCGCTGCACAATGCATTTACCAATCCCAGTCCGGGCGCTGGCACTCGCCGGGCGGCCATCAAACAGCGGGTGTTCGCTGGTTAAATTGAAAAACAATCTCCCACCATTTTCGCTCGCCGAACGTAATAAATCTATGTACAAAAATTCTACTCGTTATTTATGAAATCTATTCGGGCGGACTCGATCTATACGATTACACTTACAGACAAATTATTGGACATATTTACAATATTTTTAAAACAGCAAAAATAGAGCAAAGGTGTGACACAGATCTTCTAAAAATTAACCAGTCAGGTTTACTTGGATTATAGGTTGAATAGAACAACCTCACTAAATATTATACATTCCTGTTTTGTCTATTATATTGGAATTCGTTTACAAATCGCTTTATACTTTTCAGTAGTAGCAGTAAACGATTATAAAGAATTAATTTTCATAATATGCACCTTAAAACATATGTTATTACGCATATATTTAATTTATTTATTTTCAATAATTGATAGTGTTTTTTTAATTAGATTAATTTTCATTTAATGGCTAAAATATTCAAGAAAAAATATAGTGCATGGCACAATAACGTTGGCGAGCAGTGCACACGGAGATATTGTAGCTATTGTGGGATTAATTGCATTAATCATGCACAGTGACAGCTATTACATTTTTGGTGCTCGACTTTTGGTTGCGTCGCTCCGAGCCCAAAACACGACGGACAAGTCTCTATTCACATCTTGAAACAATGTAGCAATGTTTCATTTCCTTTTAACCTAGAAGTAAGCCGTTTGGAGTTGTATGTAAATGATTTTAGAATGGTTGAAGTTACATTTATAGCACTTTTATATTTGGTAATTTATTGGATCTTTTAAAATTGGATTATATTAGATTTAACAGCGGTTATTCACACAGCAGCAACTACAAGTAGCCGGATGAGACCACTCAACTTGAATCTTATCTCTTCTACGGTTTTTTCGTGATGTGT
The DNA here is from genome assembly GCA_018246295.1 of Papilio alexanor hazarajatica. NCBI lineage: Eukaryota > Metazoa > Arthropoda > Insecta > Lepidoptera > Papilionidae > Papilio > Papilio alexanor. The sequence goes on from DWLR01000449.1 coordinate 24,987, forward strand.
AGATATATATGTATGTGTTGCAGTTGCAGGATAAGTGAAAATTTCGGCAAAACATAACGAAGGTAACGATTTCAATGGTAAAAATATATGTTTCAGAAAACATATTGATTACGTTAATAGTGTTTTAAAAGCACTGAGATCGTTGCATTAACATGACTTCATTATCGAAAGGTTCCGTAACGTAATTACTGCGATGAACAGAAAATTGAAAATTATATCATTATCCTGCCATAAAAGTACAGGCGCGAGGCTTTAAGTGAATATTAATTTGCACCTACGTACGGATTTCCAAAATTGCTTTATTAACATTATTTATGGAGACAAAATTGTAGGCTGCGCTTTAAAACGTCTTCATTCATAATTCACATGTTAAAATAACCCGTTATTTGTTTAAGATTAGCTAACTTTTTACTTCAAGTTATTTCAATTTTCATTTCGCTTTAGATTGAATAAATCTTCAAAGTATACTGTAATAACAAAATCACTATAAACAAAATTGATTTTAGTCTTTTTACAGTGTTATGAAATTTTAAACATGATTAAACTTCGATTTACGACATTCCTTAACGGAATCCACGAATCATTCTTAAAGTATCTGAAAACCATCACAACGCTACTG
>DWLR01000450.1:0-25600 GCA_018246295.1 Papilio alexanor hazarajatica
GGGCGCGAGCGCGGGCGGCGTGCGGGCGAACCACACGAGCGCCGCGCTCGCCGCCGCCGAGCGGGACAGCGGCAGCACGCAGCGTGACACGCGGGACAGCGCCGCGATTAGTGACGCTGTTTGTTCCTGAATAGAGGTGGTGTCTTAACACGTGTGGAAGAAGAGTATAAGAGAGGCTATGCATAACTCAAAAGTCCAACATTGTATCACAAGACATGAATTCTGCACTGCCCGAAAATGATATAATTAATGAAATTTAATGATAGCAAATATGGATCGATAAACAGATAACCGATGGAGAAATTTTAAATTTGAATTATAACACATTACACAACAGAAAAAAGGTTTAATAATTAGCAGGTTTTTTATTCACTTTTGTTTTTATTTACCTGCAAGAACACAGATGTATTGGGACCCCTCCGCTTCAGAGCATCTAGCAGTTTCTCTATGGTACGATGACGCGCGATCACCTCCACGATGTCAGACTTGTTGCCTTCTTCTGTCTTCCTCTCCAGTTCCAACTCCCGCACCAAGTTGACGAGACAGGCCGTGCAGAGCAATAAAAGTTGACAGCAGTCAGTGCGTGAAAGTATACCTTGAAAGAATAAAAAGTGACAAATTAAACGATAAAAGATCTTTTTAGAAAATAAATTATTTTATTTACAAATGTTCCATGACCTTTCTCTGATATTAGTTCATGAAATATATATCGCTAGGGAAACTGCCTCAATATTTTGTATGGACAACATGGCACAAAAAACAAAACTTAGTTTTTTACAATGTACTTTATCCCAATCCTACAAACAAAATTACCAATACAAATTAATAATAATAAAAGTAATCCGATAAAAGAAACATGACTATAAATAGATTGCGTTAATAAATATAGACGGGTTTCAAAAAAATCACTAGATGTCGCTAGGTGTAAGTCCACAAATATCAAAGCATTGAAGTGTACGAAAACTTTTATAAATCTTTTAAAGTTTACTAAATAATAAAGCGTTAAGTAATGCGATAAAAGAAACACGACTATAAATAATATGGCATTAATAAATATAGACGGTTTTCATAAAATTCACTAGATGTCGCTAGGTGTTAGTCCACAAATATCAAAGCATTGAAGTGTACGAAAACTTTTATAAATCTTTTAAAGTTATTTACCAGTAATATTGTCGACAATGGAGTTTAAGTACAAATGCAGCTGCGTGAGGTCGTAATGACCTCTCAGCCAGGGCGCGGTGATCTGCGTTAGTACAGTGATCGCCTCCCGCATCTGAGGCTCCGGGTTCGAACGGTCCGATAAGATATCTGACAGGATTTCTATACCACCACCCTGAAAAGGTAACAATGATTTTTAATAAATAAACAAAGACACATTTTAATATTTTCAAAAATATTTTTTTTAGCAAATATGGCGTGATTAGTCGACGATCTGCGGGAGAAATTTGAGAGTGGGGTTGGGTATAAGACAATAGCCATTAGCGGGTGCAATACATCGCAAGTTATTTTTTGTACGTCAACTTCTGTAGCAAAAGTACAAACACAGATATACAGCAGCACATAATAATAGAGAACCTACCTCCTCAAATTGCTTGACTGCATCCGCAGTAACACATACGGTCGCGAGGGCACGTAATGAAAGCGCCTTAATCGAACTCTTATTGCTTTCTATGATAGCAGTCAGCAAAGCGCGCGGCACCCCGCAGTCCACGAAAGGCAACTCAGTTATACTCTTCATGATCTTCGAACATTTCTCGTGTAACGAGCTTTCTGTGTTCTCACTCAGCATAGCAAGATGGCCGATAGAGGTCAACGTACTCTTGAGTATCATATCCGATGGTGGCTCTTCGATTATTGACACTAAGGTCTGAAAATAATAAAATAAACATATTATTTATTTCATTGTCTTGTTTTGATGTCTACTAGTTACAAGTTACAGGCGGAAGTTAGTTCATAACATATAGTTATGAATTAACTACTGCATTAAAGCTTAATAGTGGTGTAAAATGGTTAAAAGAAAAGTGATGACAGCTTCCCTATATTTATTGGAACACAAATGCAGTTTGATATAGATCACACTCATAAGTATAAATTTAATTTGGACTTAAAATTAATTTTGAACTTAAAATCCTAGTAACACAGTATTTTTAACTATGGATATTTGTATCACATACTCTTAGTTATACTAGTTTTGGCTCTTAGTATTTAAGACATTCGTCTAGTATAAGGAAATTAATTTATACCTAATGTATAAATAAATAGCATATATTATGTAGATATATTTACTATAAATGCAGTATTTATGTTAATAAATGAATTTAGATTAAAGATACTTTCTATAACATCCTCTTATTTCGTAACATGTTTATAAATATATAAAACAGCAGCGAAATATACATCATATTATGTAATTATAATTTGTACACATGTATTTGTATTTTTATTGATATTTTATTTTTATTTTAGTATGGTTATTTATAATCTGTGCATTCCACAGCCTAATGAATGTCAGATGAAATGAAGGACAACGAACAAAATCTGAATAATGTAAATTAAAGCAATAACTGTTCTTAATAAATACTGTGACAGTAATAATTCCAATTGAAATTATTACTTGGGAGTTTAGTTCGGTTAGAAAATAGTCAGACATAACTACTGAAGGCCTTAATGGGTAATTTCTACTTTCTAAGCGACACAAACCACACAGGATGCGTACGTCACGCATCGTTCTGTGATTAACATATTTAGAGTGACAAGGAAAAGTTGATTTTATCGTATGTTCAGAGTTTTTCCATTCAGCAATCAGTTTTCTCATTGTATCATGAATGATAAGTGAACTTATTAAATCGTCGTTTTGAAATAAAATCTTTCTTAATAAAACATTTTTTTTTTAAATTTCAAACTACGAACTTTATCTCTGTATAGACAATATAGTCATACGACGACTCATTAAATGGAAATTCGGTCAAATCGTGTGTAACTAAGTCTATCTACACTGCATTTTTCCTATTCTTTTATATTTTATCTCGTTGTAAGGCTTTAATTCCGTTACTTTGGTTCCGTTGACACATACATACAAAGATATGAACATCGTGTCTTAAAGTACTCATAGTGAGAAGCCACGTACATTAATCAATAAATTTATTAAATCGATAAAATATCATACCTTCATTTGTTGGACCAACACAGCTTTCGTCGTCTCCAAGAAGATGCCTATCAGTGTATCCAGATGTTTCTGTACCAGGTTCCATTGCGGGTTGCTCTCGTTTAGTTCTAGTTTCACATCTTCTCCTATATCGATCAGCTTCTGCAGGTACATCTGCAGTGAAACCTTGATTTTGTCCCATCTCTCGGGAGTTTCTCCCGGTGGTTTCGTGTTCAACGTTATGCTATGCGCTAAAACGAATTCATTGATATTCGCCACTAGCAAACATATTTGTTCTTCGCCCGTGTTGTTTGATTCTATTTGCCTGGAAATATAATTAATCATCCATGAGTCATAGAAATGGAAGGAAAATTGAGCGTTTCGAAAATATAATTTAGGGATCGAAAAATATCACATGGTGTCTATTTCCGTTGCCGATAAAGAACCGTATCATGTTAGGACTTAAGGCAAAAACATTTTCAAACAAGATTTCGTATGATTTTTTATTTCTAACCGGTTATTATACGAAGTAGAAATATTATATATGAAATTGTATTTAATTCCAATCCAAGTGACAGTATAGTGTATGTAAACCAATTAAGTACATTAAAAATACAATTGCTTTAGCCTTAAACTTATTCAAATAATTCTGGATTTGTTTCTACTCACTTTGATGACGTGGCCTTGACAAACTAGGAGGCCTATGAAGTCATAAATCAAGCAAAAGTCTTTCACCATCTCTAACATTACCCAGTTACATCGACAAAATAAAATGAACACCCACCTTATAACGTCGCTGTATTGATGCACTATGATTTGCCCGTGTGTCTGCACTTTCTTTATATTCCCCGTGATAGTTGCAGAGCTAGCGGAGACCAAAGCCTTCATCTCCGTTCCTATGGGTTTGCTCTGTAATGTCGTCATGCACTCGGTCTCGCAGGAGCCAATCAGATCGCACAGCCAGTACTGCACCGGTTCGGGCTTACGATCACACAATCGTTCTAGTGTTGTCTGATCTATGCTCCTTTCTCTGTATAGTATCTCGTTTTGATTGTTCAGAACCAAGCTGTAAAAATTTTAAGCCGTCATCAAAACCTAGAAACCCTCTCCGATATAGCCTAAATGTGATAATGAATGACAATCAAAAAACGGAATCACAAAAGAGAAACTTATTGATATAAGCCAAGTAATAATTGTGATGGCTAAATTTTATATTTCATTTTTATTTCCAGTATTTCAAATTAAATTGATATCGTGAATTATAAGTAAAAATGTTAAAAAAAAAACTTACCCGCCATTGAAGTCGCCTATCAAATTAACTCTACAAGAATCTTTCTTATTGCTTTTCGGAGTTTGAGGATTATTCATAAACTCTTGAGGAGCAATCATTTTTGGTGTTGAGGTGCAAGCGAAATTTAATTGCAAGTCTGTAAAATCGATATCATATTTTAATTTCTCCCTTTTAGAATCGTGCGTCAAATCTTTGTCCGATTTTGAATCGGTATCATAAGGTATTTTCTGTTTGTCCCTAAATTGCGGCGGTGGAGTTACCCTACTCGTTTTTGCATAATTGATTTCTTCTTCATTATCCTTTGATTTTAGATTGATGTCGCTTTCTGTAGCAACCAGCCTTTCCGTATAATTAGGTATAAGTACTTCTTTTTCAGGGTGACCGACTATAACCCAAGAATTTTGTTCAGTGGATCGCGGTAGACCGAGTGAAGGAACTCTGCTTCCATTCAGAACGCCTCCAGCGTGACTGTCGACAACTCCTGGCTTCTCTTTTTTAGTGGGGAATATTCGAAATAAATCCTTCGCTCTTTCTGCTTTAACCATTCTCTGTTTGGCTTTTGGGCCCACTTTTTTATTAGGTTTTAAGTGAAGACTGTCCATAATATTTTTACCTAGTAACGCTTTGGCAGGTTTGTGCATTGGCTCAGTTTGATTTTGTTTTGAATCTTTAAGTATTTCACCTTCTTCTATATATCCTAGTGAGTGATAGCCGCCTTGAATGTCTAATATTTGCTGATCAAGTCTCTGAGCTTCAAAGTTTAATGATTGATTCAGTCTATTTCTTTGAAATTTAGGGGTAGTACTAATGGGTTCTTCGTTTGAATTACTTCTTTTGTATTCAGGTCTCAATGTTGACATTCTCTCTGTTGGTACATAAGAAACATTGGAGATTGGTGTACGGACCCTTGGTTGATTATTTACTGCGATTTCATTGTCATGCGATAACTTAATATATTCTAAACTCTCGTCCGATTTGTTCTTGCTTGTTTCTAAGTCCTTGACTTTGGCTACTTTGATGATTTTAGAATTATCACTATCTGTACTAGAAACGAAAGTTTTCTTTTCGGGATATTTTTTAGAAGGACTAATTATATTTATATTATTACTTGTTACTTCTTTGGTATCTTTTTGGATTGTACGTTTGTTATTAGTAGGATTTACGTTATTTACTTTCTTACTATCTATTTTATCCAAGTTCGGCCGCATTGTTTTATCGATCATTTTTTTCGAATTATCTTTTTCATAATTGTTATTGATATTTGTTGGCGCTGGATACTTCGGTTCAGTATTATCGTTTTCTTTATCGTTATCCTTCAACAGATCCATGTGTTCCTCATCGGTGTGTACTTCATAGTATTTCTGTAAATCGTAAGGAGTTTGTATAACACTGCTACTTCGTAATCGTGGCTTCGGCGTTGGCGCTTCGCTACTGATGTTGTTTGATAATCTCGAATTGTCAACAACATCTCTGCTATGTTCTGTGTTTTGTAAATCGATTGCATGTTTCACAGTAACATTTTCATTGTTATTGGAATCACTGCTACTCGATAATTTTACAGTGGAATCGCTATTATCAGCGGGTGGGTAGTATTGTAAGGTTGGTGGAGAGCTATCCGAATCGGAGAAGCCAGAATCTTGGCTCTTATGGCTGCCGGGACTACCGTGGCGGAGAGGCCACTGATTAATTTGCGCATTGTTAGGTTCTGCTATATTATCCGCGCTATTGTTTCTTTGTTCTGGTTGGTTAGCGATCCAATGCGGTAGCTGAGGTTCCCAATCTTGTTCTTCTCTTCTATTGTTTTGGTTCCACGCGGGCTGAGGCGCTACTGGACTGCCGATGTTGGGCGGTGAGTCACCCCACCAAACTTTACTGCGTGTACGTTGAAAATTCGACATCCTGCAAAAGAAAACAATCAGATATTAGGTAAATTATTCGTGGGAACGTTTGTAGCGACGGTGTTAATGATCGGTATCCAAATGACGTAATGTCTTGGGTCATTATAATGACTTTTGTATAGGAGTGGCGGCTGAGCGTGACCATCGTATTTTACCTTGAATCCAAAGTATTTGGATTGATCAAATCATGTTTTGATTTGACTTTTTATGTGACAATCATGGGAATTTAAATGTTTATGGAATAAGACAAATGAGAGAAAAACTACACAAAAGGTCTGAGTAAGTTTCGAGAACAATCTTTATATGAATATTAAGCTTAAAAAATTACTTTTAAAGTCCGATTATAATGCGCAGTTCTTATTTAGATGTTGTGTGTATGATTACATTGAAAGTGACAATGTTATGGAATGGGATATTAACAATTTCATTCATAACAAATTAAAAAAAAATGATTAAAAAAATTGGAAAAAGAATTACATATATCTTTTTCCAATTTTTTTTAATCATTTCTTTCATCATCATCGTTTCATTTCGTCATTTCATTTCATCATCGTGAGGATGTATCGATTTTACCGGTGGCCATCATTATAATAGTTCTTACCAACGTGTGCCATAAACGAGTACTAGTATACTGCCATAGAGAAAACACTAAATACCTTAGAAATAGCTAAAAAAATATCGGTTTAGCGAGACCTTAAGTTCTTTAAAATCCTGATTACATATAGCTTTACATAAAGTGATCATTTATTATACGTACAACAAATTTTATTGCTCGTCGTATAATTTTCTTTAAGTTAAAATAACATATATAGTAGATTTGTCCGACAAAGATACAACAAGGAACATTTTTTACAATGTCTAAATCTAAGGAACCAATGACCCCTAACACTTAGATACCGATGAATGTTTCTATTATTATTATAACAAAACAGCAACTGTAAGCAGATGTTAAAAACCGTTGCAGAATCTATTGATATGCGAACCCATTCAGGACTCATGAATCGGCAGTGATTTCGACTCCCCTCGCTTTGCGTTTCGACTAAAATTTTCTTTTCAATTTGCATCGAAATAAATATAAGAAATTGCAATTATGCCTGCATTTTTTTTTAAAGTTTTTAGAAACGCACTGACATAGTTTCGTTTTATTTTAACAGTAGATTAGTACAATTAATGAATAAGTTGACAGTATGTAAAAATGTTTAATTTCTAAAATATTACTATAGATATAAAACTCCTAATTTATAAGGACAGAATTTGAAATACATATTCAATATACCGGAACCTTAAAATGGTTGTTAGACTATTACAATAGTGATCTATTCAAATAAGTTACAATTACGTTTAACAAAGAAAACATTTGTCTTTACTATTATTATAAGAATAACGAAACCGAACACATTTTAAAGGATCATTATTGTCTTTGAATTCTCCGAAGGAGATTTGTATCAGATATTGTGTAGGTATTGAAAATCATATAAGACAAGTTCTATATATCTCAGCCCATAAATTCAACTAGAATAATGAATCTTTTCTCTCCTTTGCAATAATCTCGGTCATCAGCTTACGGTTGTATGAGTCAATACATCCAATTTACATAGTTAAACTAAATAACTTACTGGAAGTTAGTCATTGTGCGAATTGTTATCGATGTATGCATTGCGTTCTATCGATATACCGGATGTCGTTGATTATTGTAAACAGAGGCATTTAAATTTGTTTTTAATATTTTAATTACTTTAGTCACTGGCAGTTGGTGCTCGGATTCGTATGAGGGAATTTTAAAATGAATGTAATAGAATTTATGGTCTGTGGACTGTATAAGGTATTTTCTAGAGACAAGAGTTAATATAATTTGTTCAGTTTTTTGAAGTTGTAAAGGACTAACAAAAAACATTTTTTTGAAAATGTTAATAGATATCTAACTGTGGTGAAAATATTGTCACCGTCTGGTTAAGTATACGTATATTATTTCTTTATTTTAATTATTTAAATTTAATATATTAAAAAAATCTACAAAAAATAGATAGTAAAAATTGTGTTCCACCGGCTGCGAAGTTTCCATGACTCGAGCAACCAAAAAGTTGTCAGGGTTACGAAACGAGTAATATCCTCACAATGCGGGCAGTCTCCAAAATTACCACCTTTTGCATCGGACCCAACTGTTAAGAGAGAGCTTCTTAAGATGTTGGTTGCATCTCTTCGCTATTTAATCCGTTCGCCTGTACGACTTTTGGAATGGATGTCAATTTTACCCCACAAGGCGGCGGCGCTTAGTTCGCCCAGTCTGAGTATTTTATCATTTTTTTTTTTTTAATATTATCTTCAAAACAATCATATATAGATAATATATATACAACTTATTATTGATACCTTACTCAATTAACTTGTAGAAAATATAATAAGTATGTATCATTAAAAGGCCGAGGATAATAATAATAAAATTTTACGCTTCAAATATAGAATCGACCGACTTATTTATTTTAACTAATGTTGTTAATAAAACAGATAAATTCATACAATTGGTCAATAATATTCATACCAAAATCATAATATAGTTCTATTTTCCCAATAAAAGTACAAACAAAAATTGTATATATAAATGTTACTCAAGAATACAATATTTGTTACATTATAAATAACATCTAATTTAATAATTTATAGGTTGCTTTGTCGATGCGACCATTATAACAATGGTGACACATTAGCGGAATGTTCAATCTTATTAACCACATTTAGCACAACTTGACCCGTGTTGTGGAACTATCGCGGCTTTGTTCTAATAAACCGGGGTAGGCAGGTGGTTAATAGTAATTAACAATGTGCTGTGGAATTATCCAACGAGACTCACCACCGACTGACCTTCGGATATTTTAATTACACGATAGTTGTATGATTTCATTCATACTATATGATAGATCGTTGTAACATATTTAATATATACAGTATATTGTAGTGACTTAATATTATTACAAAAAAAATATAGATATAAAGAACCCTTTTTATATAAATGATACAGATCCGTCTTTTTTAATTTATTTACAAACTAAAGTGCACGAATTATTAAAATACTATTAATTTTTTTAATTAATAATCTGACTACGAAAACAGATTAAATCAATCTTAAACCACGCATCAAGAGAGTAAGTTTAGCGCTTTGCACGGTAACAAGAATATAAGTTTTTAACTGTCGTCGATGCTTATTTGAATAATATTTTAATTTTTTTTAAACAAATACAATACAAACTTCAAACTTATATTTGTTAATTTATAAATCATTATAGACATTTATAGACACGGTATGTCTCATTTCTTCTTTGGGTGCCGTTGCCTTTCTTTGGGTTGGTTACCCATCATGGCAACTTAACTTGGGACACGGCCGCTCTAAATAAGGAAGGTATGCTTTAATGGAACCATTTTTCAGCCAACATGTTCTTTTTCTTGGACATTTTTTTCCGAATTAGTTCAATCGAATCGATCGACGTGAGGTTGAAAATCTAATATTTTTGATTTTCTGTTTTTCATCGTTGAAGCAATTTAATAGAAGACGTGTCTCGCTGTGGGCAAACTTTCCTTTTTACGTTTCGACACCAATAATACTTACTTATCAGTCTAAATTAAATCACGTAAAATTTCTATCACGCTTAAAGTAAATTACCGCAATAGTTTTCCTAACGGTTCAAAACCCCTTTTAATTTTTTTTTTTATTATTTTGATAACTTGTCTTTATTCAGCGGGTTAAAAATTAAAGATTTCTTTAAACTTATATATTAATAAAGGAACAAAATTAATTAAATGATGATTTTGGACGTGTTAATTAAAAAAAATCTAGGCGTCTCATCTTCTCTTGATTTTAGTAAACATATCAACATAAGTTTATCATTTATGTAAGAGTACCTTGTTTCATTAATAAAACAAACAAATATGTCTGTTATCAAATCAATATTCAGATAACAAATCATTAATTCATGTAAAAGACAGGAAGCGAAAGGTGTTCCAACTAGTATGTCTAGAGTCGTTTTACGTTGGAAGTATGGGGGACAACAATGCGGGACAACGAATGTTTTCAATGTTTATTTACTGATCATTAATTTCAAATTGCGTTTTAACTGTAATTTAGTTCTTTATTAATAATTTTAAACAAACAGATATACGATAAAAGCGAAGAATGACACCTGAATCTTCAAAATCGGCCAATACAGGAGGTCACAAGAACACAGACATACACACATAATTTAATTACCCGTGCATACATACTCGTGTAAAAAAAGGTACGATCATTGAGTCGAGCAATAAACAGCACCTGATCGTCTGATCGTACCACTGGACCTGGACCACATAATCTCTAAATATAATTCAGTTGTATAGCGGCAGACTCCTTTTTCACGTTTGGGACCTAATTTTGTTGCAATATGTTTTACTTTCGAAGTAAATATACAAAACATCTTTTATCTAAATACGTAACAAAATAATTATCCTTAATATATTATTCTTAATAATAGCAAATTAATTATTTATTAATTATATATCCAAAATAAATTATCCTTAATATATTGTTTATGTTTGTTCGAGAAGTATTATTATTTTTATGAAAAATATATATAAAACGACTAAATCAGCTTTTGTAATAAAAAAGATAAAATGTGTCGGAAATGTTACTTATTTTACATATTTATCTTCTGAGTATTAGGGCAACATAAACCCAAGGTATTCCTTACAAATTTTTGATATCAACACAAGAAGTCTACAGACATTATCAACGCAACAAGTCTTTGACCTTCGTGCGAGATAGGCGCGCCCTTGTGTACACTTCCTTTGCTTTCTGAACGCCTGGTACTTTCAGATACGCTTCATTGGCAACAATCGATATTTTTCCCCAATAAGAAAGAAAAAATAGACTATTGGCCTGAATACTTATATTTTATTCAATTAATGCAATTAAAATGTAAGAAAAAGGCTAAAAAAACATCTACTTTTTCTTATAAAAAGTAGTTTCTTCTTTTACTTAATTGTTTTTGGAAATTGTGGATTGCATTTGGAGGAATTGTGAAATTGGGTCAATAAAAAGTATTATATTGATAAGCAAGACCGGGTAACTGTTATAGTGTCACACGACATACAACTATGAAAAATGAAAATAATTGTAAATAGCAATGTAAAAACTAGCTTTTACCCGCGACTTCGTCCACGTGGAATAATTATTTTGGCATCATTATAATATTTTTAGGATACCTATTTTGCAAATAATACACATATTAACTTTAGTTGTTGGTTGGTTTAGCGCAAATAGCTTATTTTAAAACATTTTCAGCCTATTCCCAAGGTCTAGTCTATTTTTCTACCAGATTTCACCAAAATCGGTTCAGTTTAAGCTTGAAAGAGTAATAGGCAGACAGGCAGAGTTACTTTCGCATTTATAATATTAGTACAGATTAAAAATTTATTCCCTTGTAATAGAAATTAAAAATGACTCTCCCGCCAAATCTCAATCCTGTCAAACTAAGCGTCAAATTTTATTTACATTTATATTCTGCCTATTGGCAGAATGAATACAAGCAATCGCAAAAGTAAACAATTTTTTTTATTATTTAACACCAACGCGTCAGTCATGCGGTTCGGATGCACCTGGCGTAACGGTCGCGTGTCATCTGCTCGTCTGCCATACGCCACGCTCGGCTTGGCAGTACGGCACGCGCCCTTTGCCTTGAACCAAAAACTCATTTTAGGTTATAAAATGGTTGTTTCCAGTCGCATTCAAGATAAACAAATAATGTTAAATTAGTAATTTCTTATGCAAAAATCAACAAAAACATCTTTTTATTGTAAATCAAAATAATCTTTTCAATCCATAGCATACAAGGTACTTACTGTTTTCAAATCATTAATACAGGTAGAGAAATAGATTTGTGATTTTCTGTATAACAGATACACACAGATAATTTTGTGACATTAGACATGTTTAATGAAAAAAAAGAGAGAACATTTTTATTTATTATCAGCATCAGCATTATCTTTCTTCAAGAAAATCCTTTCAGTACATTGACATTTGATAACTAGCCATATAAAGATTTAAAAAAAACCATTTACAATAAACATCACGTAAACAAATATAAAATGAAAAAACCGTTAGGATTCACACATTCGAATGACTCGTGTCATCGTGTAGTGATTGGATCTCTATGGTTACGGCCAGGTGTTGCAAGTCTCGAGCGACGAGACCCCACGATAAGGGCCCACCGGTTTAGCGCCCCTGAACTCTCTTTAAAATTATTGTTGTGCAATACGAAATATATACAGGCTGATTTGAGTTACATGAAGTTATTTTTTGATCACTTATCACTAATTTAAATATGCTGGTAGGACGAACGCTATTCGTAAGCAGGCTACGTATCTAATAAACTTGCCATTGTAGATTAGCTGTCTTTTAAGCCACCTCTCCCCCACAGAAACTTTAAGTAAGCGAAATTGTGTACCTACCTCTATGCATCCAATATTTTTTAATGTTACCGTATTTTTCCTTTTGAGTATTAAATGTGTATATAAGGAAAGGAGAAATGAATGACCCAGTATTCCTTGTATTCTTTTCCATATCTACCATTTCGTCCTATCATAGTTGGTATTCTTTTATAATACAAACATCAATTGCAGACACTTTGTTCTACTTACATACCTGTGTCACACACTATTAGCTATTGTTACCAATCGTAGTGATCATATGATAAAACTTAAAACTAGGATATTTCTATTTTCAACTGTTAAAAATAGACTAGCAAATTATATAAGTAACGATTACTAGCATTCTTTTCAACCAATTCCATTAAACTCGTGCTAAGATATGCTCTATAAAAGTCGAATGGTGGGTTCAAACCCCCGCCTTATAATTTGCAGCCCGTATAATTTACAAATGGGTATCAATTTATTTCAGTATATTCTACACCGTTTTTGTTCTACATTGCTGAGGCCCCTTCAATTTTTTTCAATGACTTGGGTTTTAAATAAACTGTTTTTTAATTAATAAACTTTTACTATATAAAGTTTTTTTTGTTGATATTTTAACCTATTTTAAGGTCGAGCCGAGTTGACAAAATATGGAAGTATTACACCGATTTTAATAATTGTGCATACCATTAAAAACCTTCGTTAATTAACTGTAATATATGCTATATTATTTTAAGCCAGCCCGAATAGACTTTTATATAAATATGTCCGAAGAAATCACAATATACATGGATCCTACATTTGCGTAATCAGAAAGCAGCACTTGAATAAGCACAGCTAGAGTTGTAAGAAATGAATTAGCATAAGAAACGATGGAATTCGGTTATATCTCACTCACGCTTGATAAAAGCTAGCCATCATTTATTACATGTTACAACTGTCTCAAATATCTGTAAATTGGAAATGTTAAAACTGGAGCTACCTAAATTTTTACATATTTATAATAGAGCATTTTTAAAAAAAAAAAAGATTAAATGATTGTTGTACTTTTCACTAAACTGTCCGAATCGAAGCCTATCCAGCTTATAATAAATTTTTAGTTTCAATCGTTTTCAATTCGACTAAAAAATGTATTGTAAATATAGAAAAGAATATTTCTATATTTACAATACATTTTTTATTTATATATAAGAAAAGTATATTTTTAAAACGCTTATAACGAAGTTAAGTAAAGGAAATTATCGTTGGTAAAGTGTTAGCCCTACTGTGTTACGGATGCTTATTTATTTATATCTGAATATGTAGAATCTGTCCTCCATCGGTCACATCTGCGACATGATGTAAAACATACATCTATTTTAAAAGAACTTTTGTAAAAAGAAACAGCCTGTATAAACTATCCAAGCATCTCTCCCCTCATTACGGCTCAAACGCGTGGTCGACACTACCGGCTCCCTAACATCTGTCCACACTCCACACTAGATACTGTATCGTATTGCCTCGATACTCGGGACTTCCGCCTCTAATGGAATGTATCGAGTGAAAGTTTCTTACATAACGAATGAAGACTCAACAGTCAATAACGTCTTTAATATTAATGTTACATGATAAATAACGAATTCAATATTGCACATATAAATAAGACACTTTCCAGTAGATTTTTATATACTTACAATATGCATAAACGATTTTGTAGACGTTTTGCTTTGACGTGAAATACCAAATTTTCATGTTATAAACGACATAAATATATCTTTCATAATTATATTCTTCCATACAATATTATTTCTAACTTCATTAAATTATTACTCGTCATTACTCTGATAGGATTTAAAATAGCGTTGTTAGGGAAAAGCGTAGCTGGAAAGAGAATTGTTGAGAATGGAATTGTGAAACTTCACTGGTTCGGGCATGTTGAAAGGATGAAAAAATAAAAGCTAATCCGTAACCTCTGTCCACTCCTCTGGGTTACGGGCGTGTGTTATGTTAAATGCTAAACATTTCTTTCATACAAATCCATTTCTAAATGCATTTCGTGTACAGAGTTACACTTGGTTACACACATTCATCGTTCCTGTCTAATGGCCAGCACGCGTCGGTGGCATATGGCCAAGATAACAACTTTAAAATAAAAAACACTATGACGGTACCCACGTGCCAGCGTTTATCCTTTAGAAGTCAGTAGAATGCAAACTTTTTTTACTGACGGTCAAATGATTATTGTAGTTTGTTAATGAGACGGGAATAAATCTTAAATGTTAAAAGCTTTCCCGTCTCCCGAAACGAAAAAAAAAATGTCTTTTAGGTTTTTGGAGAGTTAGAATACTCTACATATATTATACAATATGTATGTAGATAAGATTAAAAAGTAGTGTAAAATGGACGTTCGTGTTTCTATAATAATATAATTCACGTATTGTTAAAGTAATCCTGGCTACTTTTTGTCTGAAAAGAAGACTGGCTAAATAAAAAATAGAAACAAATTATACATTCAAACATTTTCGAGTTGCACCATGAAGTTTTTATATTTCCGGAATAACCTTGGCAGTAAATTAGCAATAAATAGCTTGACATTTAGCAAAACGTTGGTGCAGCTGCATTTCGCAGCTTAGCTCGACAATTATTTCTTTCAGCGGCAGATGTATTTATGGTGCGCAAGTCGTTTGACATTTTTCTCTACGAATAGGTCACTTAGGCAGTTAAACGTCTCTAAAAGAATGCGACAGCTGCGCCAAATGCTGCGTCAAATGCGCCATTTCGCGTAGTTAGTGATGAAGATTACTAAGAAACTCAGTAAATGGATTGATGAGTCCGTTTTGTAGGGATTATAAACCCGTCTTTGACGTATCATTGACATAATTATAAATCATTAGGGTTTTAATCGCACTTATGATTATAAGACGAGAGGATATTTATGAGAGGCTCGTTTCATCTAAATAGGAACTAATGATATTGAGATTAGAAGAAAAGACTTAATTTTAACGTTTATATGATGACTGTTCCTTCGCACTGTCATCTATTTTTACTTTTAGGTTGAGTTGTTTGAAATATAAAACATAAAGATTGCTTTTTCCTTTCTTTTCTCGGTCTGTCAGATATAAATCATAAACGAATAATAGCTCACTTAATTTCTTCTCAATATAGTACCACAGTATCAACAAAATGCTGGGTCCAATTTCCATGTTACTAATAAAGGAATGTTCTTTGTTCGTCACAATACGTATATGGAGACTTAATCACACATTACGGCACGTGAGACTGGGCTGCTAACGTTAATATAAATGATATCACTAAGCAGTTTATAACTCACGCCCTGTAAGGTGCTACTTTCAGTTGTAGAGTTAATATTATGGCTCTAAAAGGTACAGGCTGTTCGATTTCTGAGAACGATTGTTAGAAAATTTAACGAATGCTATTTACCGCTTGTATATTGTATAAGTAACTAATAGAAAATAAGTGCTTGCTTTTTGGCTTATTGTTAATTAAATTATTACTTAATTATTGTAAAAATTGTTACTATAGACTTTTGGTGTAATTTTTGTTAAGTTTAGTTTTTGTTAATTTTCAAATGAAAACGTCGAGGGCTCGTTCTCGAAAATCAGCTCCCGGATATGAAAATCGGAGGAACGTTTTTAAAAAATAAAATTAAACATGAGGTCGTAGATCGAATAAACCATTCGATCATTCATGAACTGTTTTTAGCAAGTAAACATTTCAAAACAAAATCGAACAATTTTTTAGTACAATGCATTCTGTATTTTTATATACTTCGATCATATAAGAGTATTTAAATATTAATAGTGATATTTTTTCGTTTTTTTTTTAGAGACGTTTTCTTTTTTTTAATTTTATCCGTCTATTTGGTATCTAATCAATGCCTACAATCCTAATCTTTGCGTATCTCGTAGCGGTGACTTCTTGATCGAATTTCGAAATTCTTCGTTTCACACAACACAAGTATGTTTATCTAACATTGTAGATATGTTTTTGTGGTCTTACCAATAAACTAGAAATAATATATAACCGTTAGATGTAAATTTCTAGATATTAATACTGCCTGATTTATTATTTTAGAAATTATTCATTCTCCTGTCCTGTCCCCTACTATTTTTTCTCTCTCTGCCTTTGCGTCGTTTCCTCATTACTGGGGCTCGCGAAGTCTATTGACCTTTTTCATGATCTTGTACATGTTGATGGTTTTGTGCAATGCAGTTTGGAGCGTGACGACCTTTCTCTCTTTCTCTCTCTCTCTATTACTCATTACAGAGGCTAGTAATTAAAATAAATAAAAGAGTGACTTAAAATTATTTTCACATGTCCCACAATATTTACAGTCGACGAAATGAAATCAATAGAACTTTAGCTTTGCCTACATTAAGAGCGATGACTCGGTTTTTCTCTAATCATAGCGGTTACCTATCTACTTTCTAACATTTATTACAGTATATGTTTATCGAACCGCTACATTATATTACTGTGGTTGATATGTTGAACGCAATTGACATGTTTTCTTTTAACTGCAAAACAAATGCAATTACTCACACGAGTATATCAATGGCAGACTCCCGTTTTGTTAATATTCGAGAAGGATATTAAAAAAAGGTTATATATATAATGATATTCGTTTGTTATTTTCAATAAGATTGTATTTAATTAAAACTGAAAACTGAATTGAGGAAGAATGTGCACGGTGACAATTATATGAAGTCTATCTTAATTATTTTCACTACCTTAACTTAGAAAAGTTAAAAATTTGACAGTTTTTTGTCTACTATTTTTAACCAGGTTTTCAAGGTTTTTTTTTTACAATTGATCTAAAACAATAATTAATAAATAAGACATCAGAATGTCGTACGCACAAGTTTAAGATGAACTAATAAATAGATATACATTCTATACATATCTAAGATAATATTTTGACGATATTATTCTTTATCGATTTAACAGTTTGTGTAAATATCTTGACAGTTTCACAAATACAGTCGTAACTAACTATTCAAATGACTTCTCGTAATCATTTTTG
The DNA here is from genome assembly GCA_018246295.1 of Papilio alexanor hazarajatica. Taxonomy (NCBI): domain Eukaryota; kingdom Metazoa; phylum Arthropoda; class Insecta; order Lepidoptera; family Papilionidae; genus Papilio; species Papilio alexanor. Next base: position 17,793 of record DWLR01000450.1, read on the forward strand.
ACGAGATTATCCGTGGATATCACACTTTGAGAACAAGTATTGTGTTATCTATTCTATACCTAATAAAAAGAGAAAATATTTTATTGATTGTCCTGGATAAGGTCAAAAATACTGAATTTATTTTAAAAACTCTTTCATCTAAAAAAAAATCTCTTCTATCAGCTGGTAACCTAGGCTCTATTTATTATATGTTTATACAGTCTCTACTTAATCGGGCGAAACTGGGTCAACAATCCGAATGTCGACATTGTGTTGCAAATTTACGCGTTACCACATAAGGAATTAAACAAAAGTTTGGGATTGAACAGGGATTGAATTCCTATTCAATCCATCGACTTTTAATTTCCTTATCCACCTACTTTAGTTTACCTCCTGGTAATTAATACTTCAAAAATTGGTACATTCATCTATGTCAATTGAAAAGACACTAAATCTGTCAAAGTTTAGGAAAGTCCACTTCTTAATCGTAAGCGATTATTATGCTTCTGCAGCTATCTGCTTATTTTGAAAATATCATATCAGTTACTAGGATATTCACTGCATATTATTATTATACTGGAACATAAAAGTTGGACTTTTATATTGCTCGGAAAGGAAAAAACTTCCCATTGGTACAAGCAACTCTGGCTATGTGATGGATGTGACTAAATCTTCCCACATGTCTGCGGGTATTGAGTAGTACTTCACAATACTTTGGGTATTGTGAAGAAACTGTTTCCTACAGCTGCCCTGGGAATCGCAGGACGGGTACGCTTACTGCTGTTAAATTTTACTTTTTATCTTTATTTTATCTTGTTAAATAAAACGATTCAAATTTCGAGAACTTTTACATTTCTGTGTCTTTTGTTTAATTTGTGTAAGGAATAACAATTACTTCATTTGTAATAGAAAAAAAAACTTTTATTTCACCTTTGTACATCACAAATGTTTTTCTTTTATTATTCGTTACTTTTTAAATTACAAAAAATGTAAATAGTTATAAATATTTTTCTATATTGAGATATCCATTTTTTTATTTGTGTTTACAACTTTAAGACTTGTTTGCAATGACAACATATTTGCGTCTTTTGGGGCACTCAATCCATAACATTGAATACATTTCAATTAATAATTATGTGCGTAATGGTCAAGTGATTTACTATATTACAATTTACTAGAGATCGTGTAAATATGCGTAGGAATGCGCATTAAGTGGACTGGTAAATATCACCTGCTTGCGCGCTTGTCCGTGCTTAGTGCTAATAATTTTCGAGCTTGGATGCTGATTGAGCACAGCTATTTTCTATCAACCATAGAGATAAAATATAGAAGCGAGTGCAATATAGCTTTTACAGCTTTTTAAACATCTCAGTTTGACATTTGACATTGGCTGTCTATTTTTTATTAATAATGAATTAATGAAACATTTTTTGTAAATTTCTATCATTGTATAAATGACAAAGCCAATTTGTACATATAAATTAAAGAAAGTGCATATGTGTACATTTTTTTTAATAATCTACATTTCGTTCGAATTGAAATCATCAAAAGCTAACTGTGCAATGTCAATGCCCACAAAAAGCTTGATTAAAAAGTTTCGTTGACACTATATTATGTAAAGATATTATAACACTACTTAGTTGTACAATCATTGAAACTATACAAATTATAATTGATTTAGTTATTTATAAATTGTAAGCCCATTGTACTAATAATGTCGGTGTTCAAGTACATATATGCGATATACGTATAACAAATCGTTTGTTGACAATAGCTTATATTACGAGACGTTCGTGAGTCACTTTGTAGCTGTCATGGAAGGATAATTTCTATGCATAACATTCCATGTTTCATTATCCTTCTAAGTACAGCCATACATATTATGAACAAAGGAACTAAATTAATAAAAAAAAATATTATATTAAATGTCAAATGGTTGCTGCGAAGACAGAATAAGACGGCAATATGAATAAAAGCATTACTTAGCTTTTAACAGTATTAAAAGAATTGACTTTTCTGAGGAAGTACCATTGTCTCATAATTGAAGTACTACTCCTGACAGAAGACAGTCATGAAGTAGAAGTATTCTGCTTTACAGAAGACAGTCATGAAGTAGAAGTATTCTGCGTAACGTCTGATGAGGGAGGTGCCGAAGGCCTAATTTTAGTTCTCTTCCCTTTCCCATCCTATCCAAAGAGGAGGAAGGAGGACGGGAAAGAGGATTTGCCAGGGAAGAGGATAGGAGAAAGAAATGTTCATTTTTCTGTCTATTCCTTTCTCTGTCTATAACAGGTAGGCAACGCATCTGCAACTCGCAAATACTAGTTATGTGTAGCGGTCACTTAGGTGACCGCCAGCTTGTTGTCCACCATCTTGTATAAAAAAAAACTACTGTATTTCATCTGGTGCCCATGACGTCACTTTTGCTTAGGTATTCTTTCATACTAACATTAAACAATAATTAACATATAATTCCTATTATAATTCTTTTAGAAATACAGCTAGTTTTTGTCCTTTTGTTGTTGATATATCTCGCATTCGAACAAGGCGATTTGATTTTCCATTATTTAAACTCTTTTGCTGAAGTGCACGATTGTGTATTGTGAGTACACCAAAGGATTTTATATCATTCAGGATTTTCAATTGCAACGTTGCCAGCATCTGAATTTTGTTAGATTATGACGTGGGTGCCTTTAAGAGAATAAAGCTTAATAGTAAACTAGAGCGTACCAATTCACGCACACTCCAACTTTATATTAGGTAGGATTGTGGCAAAGTACAAGTTTCCGCATTAAAAAATCTAGCTACGCATCGTCGAGTTTATCTGCTTTCTCATTAGTTCTCTTCTTTAATAAAAGAAAGATGTTACATAACAATATTGCAATTACATGTAAATTTTCCAGAAACTGCGTAATAAAGGCGGGAAACAGTTGACAGTTCGCCATTTTAGAATCCCGATGAATCAGTTTGAATTCCGAACACGTAGCGTAAGGGGCGACGGCGCAGGCGACCGCAGCGCAACCGCGTTCTTACAGAAGTCAATACCGACTTGTCATAAACCTATTAGGTTTTTTTATGCTCCTATTTACGTCATGTTTAAATTACCATTACTGTAGGTATTAAAGCTTAAGTGATTACTATCAAATAGGTTTACGATCATAAGCTTTAGGTAAGAGTTAAGAGATCTTTTTTCTTTAATATAAGTAATAAAATAATTTCTTTCTGCAATGTGCCTACCTCTTCATTCCTCACAGTCCTCTCGGTAGGACGATTATGCCCGAACAGAACACCCATTTTGATAAAACAATTTTATTATTGTCCGTATTGCTGAATGCTATATCCGTCCATGGTGATTTGGCAAAACAGACTTAATACATGACAACTAATTTGACAGATGTACCTTCAACAAGATATCTGTTATCAACAACTGTCAACCGTTTACAATATGACATCTACTATTTCCTTTATTTGTGGCACGAATGATCTCGGCCTTCCCCTCTTCCTCTTCCTTTCTATTTTGCCTTCTATAATCATGTTTATAAGATCGTCGTGTCGTATCAGTTGTCCCAGCAATTGTTGGATGACTTCATTATCCTTACGTCTAATTTTCAAGGATTAGTTAAGAACCTTGTAGGAGTAACTATGGCATCTGAGCGGTAATTGATCGCCAATTGTCTTCATTGTCTAATTGTAACGACCTCTCCGTGTCGCAAGACAGTAGAAACCCTAATAAATCGATATCGAAATTGATAAAACCTATGAAGTTCCAAATTATAACTAAACACGTAAAATGAATATTGTCAATATTTCATCGTCAATGTTCAGTTTACCATGAATTGAATTTACATTTACAATCTGACGGTGAATGTCCTCGTAAATTCGTTCACGAAGGATAATTGTAAAATTTTACCAATCTTTTTATCATTCATCTTCATTAAATTTTCTGCCAAGGCAGAGTTTTAACTTTCATATTTATTCATTTCAATTTTGGTACATGAAGTAACTATGTAAAACCTTAAGCATTGTACAATCATTTGAAAGTTACAAACAATATAAGTTCACACGGTAATCAATTGACTGACACTTCCTTTGTCGTTGTCAATAACACCTTTGCCGATCAAAATGCCATTAGGTGTGTGATAATAAAGGGTTTGTCAAATATAAGATTGTTAAGACGCCGAAAACTATCCGATTACCCTATTTGGCTTCGATTTCCGAAGGTACATAAAATTGATGTTTATAAAAATATTGTTATATGTATAATTTACGTGAAAGAGAATGTTAGAAAAGTATTTAATGTATTCTATTTTAACAAATAGACATAAATACAATGTTTTTTAAATGTTTTTTTTTTTATAATATATAATGCCAAATTTGAAGTATAAAGTCGGGAAATATTTTATACTATTCTTTTCTTAGTATTCCATTGCGTTTGATCTTTTTATGTTATACCGTGAAGGATTAACGATTTAAAATTTTGTTTCAATAATATTTTTATAGTTTAAAAACTTTATAATAATGATTATACATTTTGAAAATGTTGTTACTTAAAAATAAATATACACATCTATTGCACAAGTAAGTATATCTATGCATTCGCATGAAAACAAGACGAAAAAAGCAATTAAACAAAAACAGATTCAAATGGATTCAATTAAGAACGACATAACCTATTTAAAATAACGTTTGACAATAATGGCGGATTGTCATTCGTGACGTGACATGCGTTGTGTGTGTGCTATTGTGTAGAACGTCCGGTCTGTTTACAGTTAGAAGTGGCAATCGGAACATGTCCTAATTTCAGTGACAAATCACGATTACGATACGACTGAGCTTGTCTGATTACATATCGTTGAGGTGAATTTTATGCAATCAAAAAATGATGATCAACAGAACTATCACCAGAACTGATTTATGTGGCGCGCTGGCTTCCTTCATAGTAAAAATATAAGTTTAGAATTAAGTTGGACAAGGCGAGGTTTTTAAGAGAGATGCATGTATTCATCCAAGCTAGTTTTCTATTTAAACGAATATAATTATCGATCTATCAACAAAAACCAAAATATCAATAATGACTCGTACACTGCCAATATCTAATGGCGCGTAACGTAGTAAAACTTTATAAGCAAAAAAAAAATAAAAAAGATTAAGTTCAAGATCAATGAGTCAGAGCTATGACGCGACATCCATTCACAACTTCAGGTTCGACTCTTAGTTGGGGAATGTCGGAACTTGTTCCGAGAAACCAAATTATCTCACTGAACTTTACGGTGATTACTTACTCTGAGTCATTCAAGTCCGAGTTTTTTTAGTGAATACGCAATGTTTACTTTAAAAATATTTACCTGATAGGTATTTATTTTAAATACTAATAATTTTAAAGACTAAGGCTTACTACTTTTTTTAGAATTTTAATATGTGTAGGTGTTATTGCTAAGCAAAGTTTTTATATTACATTACACAATTACATTTCGACAATTATCATCTCCAAACCAAATTGACTTCACAATTGTTGATGCTGGCAATAAAAGTTCTTTTTACCTATTAACAGTATCTATCTATCAGTAACAGCATCATCCTCTTATTTTTTTTTATGCAATTATTATTTTATTTGTCAAGTCTAATAGATAAATTCTAAGGTTAGATGGGGTTTCCAATGGGGTTTCCTGAACAAACCGAAAAATCATTATTTATAAGTAAAAGGTAATACAGAACTAAACCTGTGCAATTTAACTTTAAAAATTACAAATCCATGAATGTAAAAAAGCTAAGATTCGAGTTTATAATTTCATTGTATGTTAAATTCTTATTTCACGATAATATTTACATGGTTAATATAATAAAAACTCATGTGAAACCACAGGACATTATACTTCATTATTATCCAACCTTGAACCATCAACAAAGTCACGGTTTGCGATGAAAAAGCAATCAAAAGGAGTAAGAAAAAGGAAAAACTCGTTTGAAACGAGAAAGAATTTTAAAACGAAGCGATTTAATGAACAAAAAGTAAGCCTTTAATTAAGATTATTATCGCTTATCTTATTAAAGAAACTGTTGGAAGGTTAATCTGTTATGCCAATTTTAAAGCAGTATATAATTTTATTACGCCTTTTATGGTTTTAGGTGTGGACAGTCTAGATGTGTGAGGTCTAGTCAGGATTGTAACTCTTGACTTAGCAGCTACTAAATTGATGGGTAAGCAGATGAATAGTGATTGGTCTCCAACATATTAGAGCTAAAAGACCTTAAGTACACATATAAATATTATATACTAGGCGTCCGTACGTGGTGATGCCCAGGAGAGTTTCAATAATACACTGATAAAGTCCCTATAGACACAACAAAAAACAAAAACAAACCAGACTTGAAATTTATACAATTTTATTTATAAGACTTTAAGTCATTTATAGCTACGGTACGTCTCATTATAAACCATTCAATAGAAACGGCGGGTTATCTTAAATCTAGCAATGTGTCAATTTTCGGTATATCTCCAGAACCCCTAGGTTCAGTAACATTTACAACTAAAAAAAGTTCTGAAGTAAGACTTATAATAAAGACATAATAAATACATAAATAAATTAGACATGAATTCGGTTAAAAATACACAAACATTTCATCGCTTAGTTTAATGGTCATTTTTATAACTCGATAACCAAACTTCGATTTAAAAGTTATCCAGTAACAGACTTTTGCATTACTTTGTGTGGTGTCATCAATATTGATAAACCATAGAGACGTAAGTAATAGATGATATATAAATAAACGAGAAGAATAATAATGAAATAATATTAAAATAATATTTAATTTCTTACATCGTTCGTTTTGAGCTTATGGATTATGATCACATCAAAGAACTTTCTAAAAGCGACCGATAAAACACTTTCTAAACACAAAACAAATTATTCCCACGGCAAGTGTAAGCAAGAACACTGTTATGGTGTTTGAATCGTGTACAAGTCTTTAGTAATAACATAAAAATATTTAATATATAGTCAAATGGTTTGATCGCACGCCTTCTTTAAAAAGGTCGAATCAAATATCGCAGATACTAACATTTCTATTACTTATCCGCTTTATTTGACACTAAAAAAAACAAAATCTTTATCTAGTTGTGAGTGTATTTTCGACCGTAACTCATCAACTTAGTTCCTTTTGTAAAAGAGGCGGACTGAGGTCATGAGGTCGTGGGTTCGAATCCGTTATTCGACTATTGCTTCAAGCTTAGTTGGAATAGTTACAAGAAATATTAGTAAATTATTTCAATTATCTACAAATATTTAAAAAAATATATTTGTGATTTTAGATCTCATACATCTATGTGCTTGCAATATTATTCAAAATGTTCCGGAAGTTTTCGCTCATAAATTGGCCTCTTTGAGGGAAAAGATATGACAACTTTATAAAAAAAATACCGTAATATTTACACACTTCTAATTTATTTGATTAGAAAACAATTATTACTTCAGTGGACATTTGCAGGTAAAACCTACACACAAAAAGTCTTTCAAGTTTTCTAAAGTTAAGAAAATGTAAATATACAGTATTGACTTACTTAGCACGTGTTACATCAAAAACCGAATCAAAAATATCTCCACACCCGCAACGGAAACGAAATGAATTAGCGACACATCAAAGCAATGTAACAATAATGCGATGTATTTGATTTCGTTCCTGTTTTAATGAACATGTACTCTCCGAATCTTTCTTCGAATAAGAGCATCTTAACTCGAGCTACCATCATGTACCTACAACCAATTTCTACTTATTCAATTCCATTCAATATTACCAACATGTGTTACAACCAATTTCTACTTATTCAATTC
>DWLR01000451.1:0-25587 GCA_018246295.1 Papilio alexanor hazarajatica
TTCCAATTTTAAGCAAATTTATTTATGTATGCATAATAACAGCGAATGCACGTCACATATTTAACCCTCATGTTCAATAATATTTTTTGGCGAAACTGTAACTACCTTAGTTACATATTACGCAAACTTTCAAAGAAAATTAATTTACACATAATATAAAAAGATTTTTCTATTATTCGTATTTCTTTTAGATGAATCAATGACCATATGTAGACGACGAGAAGTGGTTGCATCCACCTCCATCTCAGTCTATGGTCGTCCACTGACTGGACTTAGGCCTCCCTGTAATGCAATAAGCATCATTGGCGGGAGAATGTACCATAACTGGTACACGGTGGTTGTTGTTGTATGTTTTATGAAAAAGTGGCATGCAAAAGCAAAAATATTAAGAAAGGACAAAATACTAAGAAAGGTCTATCTGACTGCTAGGTTGTAATGATAATGACGATAACGCGTGGCTCGTTCTACGTCAACCTTTCCAACATGAGTTTCCAAAATAAGTAAGTCACTCTTTCTATGACTGTCCTCTCAATAATATTACCTTAGGTTATTCGAAAAAAAAAAAAAAAACATTGAAATTTCCGAAGCTGCCCCTTGCCCGTGCACAAGATCAGAGTAGTCGTCTTTCTTTGACTTGTACGGTCGCAATGCATTACAATATTATCAAACTTGTAAAAGTATTCTTTTGACTGTTTTTCTTTCTTCATCCTTCATTTATCGTCTTCCCTTTCATAACTTTTAAATAAAAGTGCCAATTTATTAAAACTTTTTTTAATTTTTTTTTCAAATTTGTATTTCCATTCTATTGAATTACAGAACGCTATTGTGTTCGCCATATATAAACAATAATTAAATAACAGAAAATAATTGTAGCCTTAGAACTCTGAAGAAATATATTTCGTTTGTATTTTTTTTTATTACTTTTTATTTGTATTTATAGAAATAATATCATAGAGGTAAAATGTATAAAACTGAAATTCAACATTAACAATTTTTTATTTCTATTTTATGTTTTCGTTCTGTTCTAGAACTGCTAGTAGTATTTATGAATACATAATTACAATTACAAAAGTAAATTCTAAAAGTAATTTCATCTTACACTCTCCACAAGATTCCTGTTAAACAAATACAGATTGGTCACCTTGCGTCCGTACACAAGTCCTGCTAGGTTGGTTTTAACCAAGCTGAACCAATTAACCTTTTGTCCCGCCTCTCCATCTTATTCAGATCCGAATGCTATGTTATTTGTCAACACGAGTTTCCCACATTCCACTTCGGCAAACACTAAATGTTTTATTCACCTTTTCTAACGCGTGTTGCTTTAACTGAGTTAAGTGATTATTTTATCGCGATAAATAAAAATAAAATAACTTCACCTAAATAAACATTGAACACAAATAAGTGACGTCATTTTACCTTTTAAGAAAACAAGCTGAGATTTAAGATCTTTAGATTTCTACGCTTCAAGCATATTTTGGTCTTTTCTTTTACATTAATTTATTTAATTTTGGTTTATTCAATTCAAATTGAATAACTATTACGTCAAGTTGACTAATTGATTACAGATATGTCAAGATATGCCCTATTGTAATGCCCTACATGACGCTAATACTCTCTTCCGTATCACCGATTTCCCTATCCATCCTTAATGTTCCCCAACATAATTCCTCAATTCTAGTGTCAATATCTTGTTTCTTCTGTACCAAATAGCGAATGTATTTCTGAAAGTACAATTTCTATTTAGTAAAAATATATGAAATTCATAAATAATGTTACATATCACAGAGAACTAGTGAGAACTTACATTGCCTGTTACCATAGACACTGTATCAAGTGTAAATAAGTAACGACCCAAGGCTAAGTAATGTCTCGAAAAGCAAGCTTAGAAGCTCACTTAGTTCGCATTTAGTGTGAATTAGGCTACCAAGGCTCCGAGGTTAGGTTCTTAATTAGGCATCGCTGGCAGCTGACCGCTTGGAGGGCGAGACATACGTAAGTTCACACATTATTTGGATGCACCGTAAGCCAATATATATCTTATTGATATGGTTTAAAGATCATTATTATATTACAGTTAAATTGGTATCTCTCATCCGAGTATTCGATAGAGGACTTGCAGACTAAATGGGTACTTAATCAAATCGTTGTTAAGATCTACTTGACGTGTCTAAACAATTAATCGATCAAATTAATAAAGACAAATGTACCACTGGTGGTATGTATGTGTATAAAATGTCAGTCAAAATATCAAACAAATTTTTACATAGCAAAGTCTATAAATTCAACTATGCCTATTTAAAAACTCTGAAATTCGTTTTCCTATCATTGAATAGTTTATTGGTGTTAGGATACCGAACAATAATCGAGAAATCCAATCTTTCGAAAGCTAAAAAGACACCAAAAAGGTATTTAAACATGTTTTAAAATACACACTTCTTCGATATGTTCGTATTAATTCGATGGATTTAAAACAAAGTAACTCAAATGTCCAACACATACGTCTGTAACGAAGTATGCGACACGTCATATGAAAACAATTCAACAGTTTATCTTCTTAGTATCATGGTTTTGAAAGGTTGGACTCCTTATGTCATATGTCAATATCTCTATGACATTACGTTGAAAATTTTAAGGAACAATTTGCCCACGATCCCTACTTTAAAAGGAATTAAGTTTTAATTATAAATAGAATCTACATATATCCATCATTCGTCACAATCATTGTTTTAGGTTCTATAACAAGACATGTAACACATATTGCTTATTTACATGTCCTGTTTAAATGTCAAACAAATTTTAACACTCGCTGCCATAATCTGCCCCAATTTAACTTATAAATACAATATAAAAGGAATATTGTTTGGGTTACATTAATAACATGGACGATGTTAATACATAACTTAGAATAATCTGTATGTAATGTTAAAAATAATTATGGTCGCACTATATCATTCTATCGACCTAAGTAAAGATTATTGCATAACAAAGTTGGAACGAAAAAGTTGGTCTGAGCTGTCGAAGTGGGGATAATCTTGACAGTTTCGATCGTCGGCAAGTCGAAGCCAGACGTTTCTGTTCAAATTTACGATCAAACTTTCGCACATTACTTTTTCTTATCTTTCACCTTGTAATACGCAGTAATCTACGAAGTCCATATTGTTGAACCGCAACGATCCAGGCGATAAATATTGCCGGAGTTTACAACGTTTAATATGAGATAAAATTATAATTAAGCGGCGCTTAAAGCTAATATGTATCCGTCGGCGATGCGGCAAGATAAGGTTCGTTCTCAAGATGTTTTAGCAGCAGTAGGATTCCTGTTCGTGGGCCTGTAGTACGAGCGCCGTGGGTGGTATTTACCCAGGCCACGGCTTATCTCCGCGCGGACTTTAATGACGGCGATTCGGTAATGGGCGCACCGGCTCACTCGCTGACGTCCTCTTATGATAATTAGTAAAGTTCAATATTTATTCGTGAGGCTTAAAAGGCGGCACTTTGATCTTACATCTCACATGTATATTAGTATTGCTTCTGTCTCGAATCCGGTTCATCCGAGGATAATTAGGTTCGACATGAGGTATTTTACGCTCCGATTATAGCCGTGGGTACGTTTTATTAGTAATTATGCTCTTGGTTTAGGTTAGCTTTTAAAATTATTTCATTCCTTATGGTCGGGACGACAGTAAATGAGATAAAAAGTCTGTAAAGCTTAAGATGGTGGATGTAAATGCATTAAAGAAGTCCATTAAAGATGAGATCGCGACTACCGAAAGTGGTACGAAATTACGTCATTGCATCATTACATTTAATCGAGGTAATTTTGACACATTTTTTGTAGGATACTACGATTATTTAGGGTATAATTCATATTCTACAGCGTGCAGGTTTGCGATGAAAAAATATGATTGATGCTGTGCATGCAACATGACAAAAAATCAATATGAAATTACCACATTAAAATTTTCTCTTACACTAATTTGTTTTGTAAAACAAACGAGCACAAGAAATTTGCACTTAATGATCGCTATGAAAATTATATTTATTAAACTGTACTGTGTAATTTAATGCATATTGTTGTATTTTATTTTAAGTAAGATTTAACTGTGTAAAAAAAGTAGTGCGAATGCTAGCTATGTGTCCCATTCTATTACTGGTATGTATGAAAGTTTGCTGTTTGTTTGTGTAGTATGACTATAAAATGTAAAGGAATCTTTAATTACTAAAACCGGCGAAAAAAATTTTGTTATGTATGTATACCTACAGTATTCTGTGAAGTTGAAACGCAAATTAATACTGATAATAACTGGTAAAGGAATCACAGAAGCGAGGTTAGTATTTATTGAATAATTTTAGTAATAACGTTGTCAAGATAAAAATCAATTGCAGCAGAGCTGCGGTCGGCAGCGACCGGTAATGGCAGTGATTGGAGTGGCCGCGGGGAACTCTGAACGGATTGGTTGGTGCTTAAAAAATGTACTACTTCATTTTAACTTAAATACTAAAATGTCCTTAAATGATGAATTTGAGGAATTTCTAAATGAGCCACAGATAATATGGCGCTAACTCTATAATAATTTATTTAATTTTATTTGTTTATTTATGTAATTTATTTTATTTTTTATATCTATATTGGTGCTTTATCAATACAATATAATAGTTTATTATCTCTAATTATTTTTTCCCGACTGGCAGGAGGGTAATGCTTTTTCCGGTGTATGTGTGTATGTTTGTTTAGCCAAAAATTGGACGTGACGTGTGATTCGATTCGTATTCTTCCCCGCAGTGTCACAGGGGTACAGTAAATCGGGCTTATTGATTTTTAGAATTAACTACTAATTGGTACTAATTGGGACTGCGACTAAACTTGTAGCTTAATGTTTGTTTTAGTGGTACAATATTCTGAGCTATTGAGTCAATTCTGTACTATTAATCAGCATTATATACTGTTTAATCTTATAACCAATAAAAATGTAATATTACAAATAGTGTACATATACAAAAACAATAAAAGCCTAAGAGACTAAAACGCATTGTTACAAGTTGAGTTGGTATTGAACTCAAGACCCCAAAGTCTTCATTGGCCTATCGGAGCTTATCAAATGCATTCTTTTAAAGTCCCTACTTCACTATGCTTAACCGCTAAATACCATCCTCGAGACTTATTTTTGATCCTATTGTATTCTACTGTATATATAAAACGTAACAAATATGTAACTTACTAATAATAAATATATAGAACAAGTTTAATTTACTTAATTCCAGACTTTTACTTTAACTTACATAGGTCAGAGCTATACCGACGTCTGATATTCATTGCGATGGCCGCTTTAATTAAATCCGTATCGAAGTGTCCAGTAGCGTCTAGGGATTTCGAATATGTATATTATACGAAGATCTTGCAGAAAGGGCATCTTAAGGAGAATGATATTTCAATAATAATAATGAATTACGATTACGTCAACATTCAGGAATGCAGGCAAGCAAAGGAAGCTTTGCCATCAATCGACAGGAGGGTCAGGTGCAAACTTATCAAACTAAGTAAACCACAGCTCCGGATGGTTGTGGTGGCTATCACAGCTCACGGCTATTTTAACAAACACCTGTTTAATATGGGTATTACGGACAGTCCTCTATGCAGACCATGCACGGAGGACGACGAGACAGCGTCTCACGTTATGCTACACTGCCCAGCAGTGTCCGCGTACAGGGTTAAGTATCTTGGCTCGCCAAGATCGCTCCCGGAGATCACCGGCAACATTAAAGGGTTGTTGGGGTTCTTCGGTGAGCTGGGCTGACTGGAGTGATCCATATCCTGCCTGCCATAATACGCGCTGGTCGTGGAGTTGCGGAAAAATGAGCCCCCTACTACTATTACTACTACTAATGAATTACGAAGACAGAATATATTTTCACCGTGCATTCTTCCGAAGATAAGTTACGTTAGAATAATTCTATTAATTGAATTTGTGGATTCCCTTTTCCGAGAACTAGAACTAACAAGTTAATTTTAATTAAAAACCCCCAGAAGCTAAGAAAGCCTTTAAAAACTGAGTAAAGAGCCATTCGTTCAGCATTGCAACATTTAGTAATAAAATGTAGTTTTCTTTTCGTAAATTTTTTGTTTATAATTTAAGTCTCTTCGTAATCTTCTTTTTCTTTCTCTCTGTGTTTGCAACGCTACGGATTTAAGTATTTATTTATTCAATAATAAACTACTAGAAACGGAAAAAATGATCTCCAAACACCTGAATGAATCTTTATAAGTTACAGCTAAGAACCACCTCGAGATCGAGATTAATTCTACCAAATTAATAAATACTACGCTACGATTCCACAAATAGATAAACGGTTTAAACCACTAATAGCACCTCACCCCACCACACCTATTTTTGCGTCAGGGATTCAAAATTTAAATTATCTTTGTAAAAAAATGGGTAAAAAGACAATATTTACGTCATCAAAAATCCATTTTTAGGATAACAATATAACTGACGTTAACGTTGACTGCCATTTTCAGGAAGCGGATGCAAGTCGGCACATCCGTTATCCCCGGCCGAGCCTCGTGCCAACATATTGCATGACGCTGTTCGCGATTCACGAAATCTACAAAATATAATTATTAAAATTATATTTCAAAAAACATTTTGTATTTAAGAAATTTTGTTAAGACTATTTGTTTTGTCGCTGCATATTATAAAACAAATCAACACTCCCGTGTTGTCGGGAGTGTTGATTTGTTGTGTTGATTGTTATGTATGTCGGTCAGAATAAACTCAAATACTGCTAAACGGATTTTCATCTAGTTTTCACCATAGGCAGAATGATTGATGAGGAAGGTTTGGTTGTATAATTTATTAAGGTTTTGTGTAAATTGGTTCAAATATGACAATCATTGTTGAAAATGTAGGAAAAAGTAGCCATGTCTCTTTCATTTATGTGCATATATCAAAGAGACATGGCATATAACAAAAGAAAAATGTGTGTCGGGATAATCCTCTTTTTTAGGTCTACAAAAAAGTCTGCGATAGTATATATCTATCTTTTACAACTTATACGCTAGAACATTAAATTTAGATTATAAATATCGTCAACACCATATGATTTTGACAAGAAGGTTAGAAGATATATTGAAATACTTAAAACTACGCGCAACCGAAAAATTAACAGTCGAAGCGATAAACGAGCGACACTTGCGGGTCGGGCACTGCCATGTTCAAAATGTATAACAAAGTTATTTCTGTTTGTCGATTTGTATACAGTTTTCAAAATTAGAGGAGGTTTAAGGAGGAATTTGTACGATAATTTATTAAGGTTACCTATAAATTGGCTGAAAAATTACGACGTTTATTTTTAAAATGACATAACCGGCCTACATGGTATATCAGAAAAAATATTGGATATAGTAAATTTTAAGTAATTTCATTCGTTCGATGCTTCCGGGTTCGTAACTTTTTTCGTAGAAAGACCGGTTTATAATTGTAACATAGATCTACCAGCTCAAAAGAATCTTAAAGTACAACTCAATTTATTCTTGCGCAGTACGAACAGAAGATCGATATCAAACGGGGACATTAATCCGCGTGGATAAAAATGTATGACAGATAACGTTTAGGAATTTCCATCTATTGCTTTACTCATATCACGGGATATTTTCACAAAGCAAGTCACGTATTAAATGAGAATATTTGGGCAATCCTCTGACTTATTTATCATTCTACTCAGAGCTACACCCCATGAATTTTATACAAGATTGAACGATTTACTGAGTAAAATTGATGAAACATCTATTGAGTGATGTCGGCGCTTGATTGAACAATGTTGCCGAATTACGAAGGAATTTTTAGTGAACCCTCACCTGTAAATGTGAGGGGCTAGTAGTTTTAAGTTGACTACAAGAGTTGCAGTACAGTTATTTATTGCAGCATTTTATAATATTCTTTTTGTAAAGTGTTATGTAGTTTAAGTAAGCTACAAGACTTACTTATATCGAGATGTAAATTGTCTAGAGTAAGATACGATTTTTTTTCTTTTTTGCGTGCATAAATATAGCCGCTGCATAGCCATATGTTTAACCCGATTGGCATAATATGCCACTTAAAAATTAAGCAAAAATTTGATTCCCAGTAATATTTCAGTCAAAAATTGAAATTCATTCATTTCTCTTCATCAATCATTTTGGTTTATGAAGTTTTTTCTATTCGTGATTACAACAGTAACACAGTGAAATTGTATAAGTTATTTTGTGGGAAAAGTATCCTAGCAGAATCTTATAATAAATAACAAACAACGATACGCTTTCAGTTATAATTTTTATGATCAGATTTTAAGGGTTTCAATTAGAAAAAAAGATTACTTAAATTTCAAGGTGTCGCAAAGAAAATATATAAAGCTACCATCATACAGAATTGGCTAACAAAAGCAATATGTTTAAGGGCTAATTCGTTCACTTGTGCAATAAAAATAGATTTGCCGATGTTAATATTCAGGTGAGCGTCACTTATTGAGCTCTAAAAACATTTACACAATAGGTTAAGAAAATCCCGCTCGGAGAATAAGCAGCTAGGTGTATTAAAAGGACTATTTTACACAATAGAATGGGTCTGATCGTGCTCCTATAGAAAGCATTATCAGTGTTCAACAGGCGGTGTTTGAAAGGTGTCCTCCTTTTAAGAACGGGAGAATTCTACTTACATACATCCGATATGGGAATAGGTATTCGTGTTAAAATCCTCTTAAGGTGCTCTTGTCGTAATTGAATAAATGTTTTTTGTTGTACTGTATTGAATAAATGTTAAGTAAAGGAATTTTGTTTATTTACTATTACAGCTAAAGCCGGCAAGTATTTGTCATGTAAATAAAACAATTTTTACCTAGTTCATTTCAATTATTTTAAGGTGATCTTGATCAGTCAAGATAAAGACGCCTCATCGTATTTATGGAATACACGTACTGCATTTTATAATTTTAGCGTCACAATTTTCCTGCAAATATTTTGTGCGACATGTCATATTTTAGCAACGTTTTTCAATTACTACGTTGTAAAGGTTAAAGAGAAGGTTTAGGTGCATAATTAAAAGTTACGTACATATGTAAAGAGAGAAAAAATAAACAATGGCCTTACTCGGGATGATATTACGCGGTTACTTCATTATAATCACACTTGATTTTATTTTTCGCTTTAATTTCAAAGAATTTTAAATTTATTCTCTCTCCAACTGGAACAATTTAATACTTTTTGTATTTTTTTTTGATTAACAAATAAGATACTGGAGTACTAACCACATTAAGAACGTAAATGTAACTAATATATACCATCGGACGCATAAAAATGTTTTTAATTCGATCACTAAATGAAAAAAAGCAAATAAAAATTGAAAAAAATATCGTTGGAGGACGGCATTCCTGATCGAGGAACCTGTGAGATTATTTTAGCTACGATAACACGATGCAACTTTTAAAATAAGATCAGCCATAATAATGTCTAACCTACGATAGGAATAGAAATTGAAGAATAAGATATTTTCCTAAAGTTACATATATGTATGTATCATTGAATCTTATAATTTAATTGAGTTATAATCGATAGACATGTAAAAACATTTGATAGGCACTAATAATATTTTTCAGATTTAGTGTGGAGATTTGTTTAAAGTTTTCTGCGTTAATCTAGTGAGGCTATCTCCGCTTATCGATCGCTCAATAATTTAAATTTAACATCTTGGAAGGGACGACTTGAAAGTGACTAAGTTTCAAGAAGTTATGAGCGCCGTTCCGTACCTGTCAAGTGGATTCGCATAAATATAAAAGTGAATGATGTTCGCGTTGAGGCTCTCAGAGCTTTGAGTTGAGCAATTAATTATTATTTTAATTGAACCCGTCGAGTAGTTTACGCAAACTGTTCATTGTGACGCGCCTAGAAAGAAAATATTGTACCCTTAACAAGGTACGTTGTAAAATGTTTTCACAAAAGAACTAAGTTCATTTACCTTTGCATAATTTATCAGTATAACATTTCAAAAAGTAATCAATTCGTAATTGAAAACCATTTTCATATTTATATTACACATAAGAAAGAATACATAAATACGATACAAGTATGATTCTTGATCTTGTTATAATTTCACCTGATTGTAGAAAGATAAATCTAGTGACGACATTATGGTGTCGCTCTGGACTTTATCTTACAAAATAGAAGATTTTAGATATAGAAGAATAAAAGTTGCAGAAGGCAATAGCACGCTTGCATTTATAATTATTATGAGATCGAGATAGCTAAATAATTATCCACTTCTATGGAATCCTTGAAACAGAGCACAGAATGATTAATAATTCAATACCAGTTTGCTCACTTGCAAGATATCATTAAATTAGATTTTTCTTCTTCTTCCTTCTTCATGAAATGATTATCTTATACTTTTTTTTTCTCACAATCTCTCTTTTATTCTGGTGACGTCAATGATAATAAAATAAATCCCTTATTAAATAATATAAGACAGCAGTTAGGAGTCACATGAACAAGTGGCAGTCATTCGTAAAATGTTCTTCACAGATAATTATTCAAGTTTTATCTTTATTATCCCTCTCTCGAAAAGAACTTTAATTGGTGCCACATGTTTCAAACGGGCGGCGTTGCCTCTGTTGACAACTTTGTACGCGCACATTTGGGACCGAAATGTTTTGTCGACTGTAATGTAATGTACGCGTTATCTTGTTTATCGTCGTATTAAAAATAGCTTCATTTTTTTAACTATACAAAAAGAAATAATATTTGTGATTGTAAAATGTAAAAAAGAACTCAATGTTGAGAGGTGAGTATTTAAAGTTGATTTCTTAAGTTAATTTAGCTTACAGCACAATAGCTGTCAAGCATGTAACATTCGGTTAATCAATATCATGATAGAATGAAATTATATGAAAAAATCATTAGTAAATGGAAAAATAGCTAAAAAAAAGTTAACTTACTTTTGCAGTCTAATAAAAAGCATTTAGAATGTAGCATTATATCGAGAGTAAAATTGGAGGGCACATTTATGTTTACCTAAACAACAGCTTTAAAAAGTACTAGAGTAAAAAGGAACATTAATGTGTTTCTAAAACGTAGTTTACGGTTCGTATTTCAGAATATTGTTCCCGAAAAAGAAAGGTTGTTAATTTTTTATCGTCGAAATTTATAGTCGAAAGTGAAGGAAGTTCGAAGTGTAAAGGAAATTGAAATAAATCCACCACAGATGCTCCGAGTCATTCACAGCCCATAAAAAGTACACAGCGAAAGGGTTATAAAGTGTTCACTCTCTGTATATACAAAAATAGATACGATATTTAGAGTATCGTCATAATTAATGTTACCTATGAGTACTAACAATGTATTTTCAGACGCGACGCTGAAAACTTAATTTACAGGACACCGTTTCGTTCTTGTTGGTTGGTTATTAATAAATACATACATTTAACAGAATTCAATTGCTCTATTGATACTAAAGTTTAACTTTATCTATTCCAAAGTTTTATATAAGCAACACATTGATGTATACTTATTAATATTAGCACATAATTAAAAAAATAACGGATCAGTACAATTTATATGAAACAATAGTAACATTTACATCAGTTTATAAAATACGACAGTTCTTTTAGCATTGGTTTAGGATTAAAGCGGAAATGTTCACGAAAAGTACAGAATTTTTTTTTATCACAGTTTACACGACGTAAATACTTGCTATATTCGTCGATTTTACTGAAAGTCTAAGACAAGATTTAGCGTAGAACCACTCAAATTACTGAAAGTTAGATAAAATTCAGGTCTATTATTATCTGCGGGCAGAAATTCGAATAAAGTTAGAAATTAGCCCTATTTGAACTACACCTGACACTCTCTCATTATTAATAATAACTAAAGTAAACCGTGCTAAGATTAATTTTGCAATAGTAATTTATATATAGTGTAAGCGAATTGGATTTTACGACGTCTCTGTGTAATAAAATGTAGTGGGTTCATGCCACATATATGTTTGCAGCGTAATGGAGCGTCGTGTGTTATGAGGCACGTCTGCTATGCGAGATGCAGATCATAACGAATTAGGACACCGGGTTTTTAAAACTGGAGTTCTATTGTTTTAACCTGTTTTGCTGTAATGGTTAAATACGACACGAACAACAATTCATTTTACTAAAATTAACATTTTCATAAAATCCTACATATCATTGAGCACTCTGGAAGAAATTATTTGCTTTGCATTTCAATGTTTCTTCCAGTACAATGTATTAACTAGATTTTACTTGTTTTTACATATTTGCACATAAGTAAACCTGGCTTGCCAAAAAATAGGATTGTTTCCTGTATTTAACTATGTGCTAATAGGAAACAATTTTGTATTAACCAATTAGGATTTTAACTTTTGACCGTAAAAATCTATGAGATGTTTAAAATGAATTATTATTTCTACTAGTCCATGTGTAACGTCTGTTTTTGCACCAATATTCTGTTGGAACGTGACTAGATCCATTAAGTTTTTATTATCAGCGATAATGAAAAAAGCAACAACAAATAATGCTCGTGGAAATGAACTACTAATGAAGTGTTCGCATTTTGAGTTCTGTATCTGAATCACTAGCTCAGCAAAAAAAGGAACAGTCAGCAAGAAAATATTACAAGAATAATTCGTAGACGAAATAATTAATCCGCTGACGAACAGTCGTTTGTGGCACGTCATGTGTGTATTTGTCACAATTAATCATACTAATAGAATAATGGGAATAATTTTCGTTTATATAAATGCACTATATGCTATATTTTGATATTAGCTATTGCCTGCGATTTCTTCGGTTCCATACTTCAATTAATCTGTATAAAGCGGGTCTATATGCAGGTGACATGGCAGGACATAACTAGCTAGTGTGTTGTATAATGTAAATATGTTTTATTTGACTGCCTTTCTGAAATTTATGCATACATATTTGTGTTACTGATATATAATATAGCCTTAAAATATTAGCAACAATATGTTTTCTATATTTGTATTATTAGCACATGTTTACCTGATTCAGTTTGTAACTTCGCAAATACTATATCGAAAAAAGTTTTCTCACAAAAAAGACCCAATAAATTGCTTACACAAAGTAGTAACTTCTTCATCAATTTGTTAGCAGTCTGTCATGTGGTTTAGCGAAACGTATTTAGAGTGAAGCTATAGGTAGATCACATGTATACAGAAACGACATTTGTTGGCGTTTATTCATTAATCATTGCGAGCTACCTTTGCCGCAACTTTCTTATGGCTTTACCTTAGATAACTATTACTATTTTAATGCGATTCATTTGAATAATACAAGACATGGAAGCTGATTAATTGGGAAAGTCAAATCCAAACATAAATATATCGATTAATGCGTACGGGGCACATCAGTAGTTTGTTCCCTGATTATGTTCGAAACGATGCCTGATTTTGTCAATTCTGTTGAAAAATGCATGTCTAAAAGGATTTCCTAAACATAATGTAATATATTATTTTTATTATACTGTAATTTTGTAATTACAACATAGTTATTTATAACTTTTTTAATAATTTTTTTGACACTGTAGCTAAAAAAGGCAAAAGCAAAATTCTTTTCATAAATTTGTCTCCTTTCATCAATAAACCCGACGGTTGATTTATTGACAGCCGCATCCTATTCTCAACAAATTCGATATAATTTGTTAGCCAAATAATCCAGGATTTTGATGCCGACCCCACAGCGTTATAAATAAAGCGCATTCGCAATAAAAGCGCGGAGACAATTACTGAACGTTGTAGTCGAAACGAGCTAAATTTCACCCACATTATGGCATATAATAGTAAACAGTAGGCAACGCGCGCGTCACCCTTCGCGAATTCATGCATCGATATGTTACGCCCAAATCCCCCCTAAATCTAAATGCACACCGGGAGATCAGGCAAAAAAAGAGTAACGCGAAAGCTTTGGGGCATGAGCCGACATTGTAATAATGTGAATATTTATGTCCCAAGCACGTGCTGATTTACCGTAATGGTTACATGAAATTCTCGTTTCACTAATAACGTTCCAGCAGGAATTTAATAACATCTACTAGCTTATATTGCTAACAATTGGTAACTTTAATGATATAAATATTTATAAGTTACAAGTATTTTAGAAATAGTTTTGCGTGCTGCGTAAAAATTAGTAAATTAAGTTTGGTAATTTCGATATTTTCGCTATTTGTTTTTTGGTATCTTTTCTATCAGTGTTTTCACTTCTTTATTATAATTACTACGTTAGATTTCAGAGAGAATAGAAATGTTTTTTTTTTTCTAACAGATTACTTTCTTTCTTTTTTAAATCTATTTTTTTATTTGTATTTCCTTTATTAAGTGGCTAATAGGCCAACGAGACGTACTCTACCAGAGTACGTCAGAGGCTTATATATTACTATATATAATATATTTCCTACTAGAAACATTTAATTAAATTCATAAAATATCTTCTCCTCAAAGCTTTAGCCAAGAGTATTTTTCATTAAAAAGGACTTAAAATAATTTATAAGAATTTCAGTAGCCTCAATGAAAGATCAATGACACAAAAAAGTGTTTCGGCGAACAGAAGGTTGAATGGGGATATTTTCGCCCCAAGGGGCAAGGTCTGTAGAATGTTTCTAAGTCTATTAAGATGACTTTCTTGTTTCCCTAGGGGTCAGAAGCAACTTTAGGGAAGGATAGATGGAATAACTTGATTTACTTGAAATCATTACCCATCTAGAAAACGAAACTATTTATTTTCTCAAAAGAATAATATACATCACCAACTCTTTAAGAAATTTATTTAATGTACCCGGCAACTATATATTTTTAAACAAATAAAGTAACTATACATTTGATATGATAATGTAACGGCAGGAAGGATGAATGAAACTTTTGCTTGAGATGGTAGCATGTAAACAAAATTGAATCTACTATACTATACTATATCTACGTACTAATTGAGTGAAAGAATTTATTTGATTGTTTTTCAATAAAAATTCCTAAGCCCAGTCGTCTTCTTTAAAAAAAAATCCTCCCTGTTTTTTTATAAATAGATTAATATATCAAAACCAATATCATTCTTGTTAGATATTAAAACACGAGATATAGAAACGAAAAGAGAAAACAATGGATTCTAAGAAAATGAAATTGCAGGTTTTCAATTACAAACGCCCGGGATATTCGCATCACTAATCAGTGAAGAACAAACGTTACCGAACAAAGAAATCAAACCAAAACCTTTTGATTTATTGTGCGATGTCCATGAAATGAAATTGAGGATTGTAAACTACGCCACAATTTTATAGGCAGACTTATCCGACTGATGTAGGGACATTCAGCGCCTCGAGGGATCTAGGGGGACGATATAACAATGTTACCGAAGTTCAAGCAAGGCCGAGGGCATTGACGGGGCAAATTGTGACCGTAGGGTCACAGTCCAACTATTTGCCCGGCCAAATTACTCCGGTCGAGGTAAATACAACGTGTGTTATTTGATAAGTGTAGCGTAATAGCGCGACGTTTATTTGTCTGTCCCGGCCTTAAATAAGACTAAAGCGATAGCTAACAGAGTTATTGATGTCACAACCGTATCACATGCACTATTACCACATGAAATAATCACCCTACGTAGACAGATAATCCATTTTATTGCTGAGATGAGTAATAGAACTGACAACTCTGGTCGAATTGATTTAAACTGCAAGAGACAATAATTAGATCTGCCGTGAATCAATCGACGTTTTGTTTTATTTTAGTCATACTTATTTTATAAAGCTGACGCTCATAAACATTGTGCAGTTTATTTTAATTTCTGCTAATGATTTCTTTGATGTTACGCGTATTTTGGACACTGAAATTAAAATATAAATTAAACACGATAAAATCTATTAAATATGTTAATTCCAATTTTAATTATACCTTTTGTTCATTACTTGTGGAAAATTTTTGAAAGTGTACCAAAATATTTTTCAAAAGCAAAGTGTTACATATGAAAAAATGTCAAACTGATGAAATGAACAAAATGCAACTATAATAAAATACAACGTATAGTTATATATAGTTGACACATTATATGTATAAACAAGTAAAGATAACCTAAAAATTAAGAATAATAAACAAACAAAGATTGTTTTGAAGTAAAAACTATTAAATGAAGTTTTTTTTTTGCAAAATAAAACCTTCCACACATTCGCTTGTTGATTGACTTAATCCAACCGTAATACAGGTAATATACGTTCCAACATGTACCTCAAAATGTATCTACGAAAATAGATTGTCTATTTTTGTTAAAAATTTAGACCTAGCAAGCGTGGGAGCCATACTATTATTCATGCAAATCTATTGATCCCATTAAGTCATACAAAAAAGAACAGGCTGCCATTAATCCTACCAAATACCCTTTCGCAAATGAAATATTCCGTTTCAAAATCAATTTCGACTGACAAATGACAAATGCTTAGTCATTCGTCGCCATTTGTAAATCTAACGAATTTGTGGACATATCGTTGTCACTACAAAAATGGAATGTAACGTAATATTCTAAAGTTCAAAGTTTAAGCAACATTAAAGTTTTGCATGCAATTTTATTTTATAAGTTGACTAAAAGGCGATAACAATGAAGACTAAAGAACCTAATAATAAGTGTGTTGCAAAATTCTCGCCACAAGTGGTAACGACTTGCTTAGAATGGAATAGAACTTGTTATTTTTTTACAGATACAGTAGTCAGGCGAACTTTAAAGACAATACACGAACTTCTTCCAATGAATTAGGATTGCAACTGTTGAGTACTCTCAATTAATTTTATATTTTTGCTCATTAATTCAATTGGTCTGATTTCTTTAAACAATCGAGACTATACAACTTTCAGTCAATACGATGTTCCATGATTTTGTTTGTCGTGTAGTCAAAAAGTTAATTTGGGATACGTATGTATATTTATATAATAGTTGATAGCTAATAAAGTTCACGTTGGCACCGGCGTTCCCATCGGATACATTCGACATGGCAAGAACAATACTCTTTTGTACTATCGAAGCGGTCCGCTGGTTCTGTGGCATTGTAGGTACACTTTTCAACCCCCGGTCGAAGTCATATCGTTCTATTTTTACTGAATACGAAAGAAACCGATTGTAAATAGAATAAATTGTAAAGCTACCTAACAATTTAGTCTAAATAACATCGGTATGAGTGCAAACAATGTTTTAGAATAAAATCTTCAAATTCAAAAATTTCGTGTATTCAAAGACAAATAAAAAATATTATGTAGACATGACAGATGTTTGAACTTACTTATAGCACTTCGAATTATCAAGTATGCTTGGTCTATCTGCTTCCTATCTTAAAAAAATATTTAGATTGTTGGTCTTCTGTTGGTTATCTATTATACTCATTCTTAAATCAAGACTTATATGTACTCCTAATTTGCTCCTGCATTAGTAGGCAAAATCTGAACCAGTCATTTTAATTTAAAATGAACGTCCGATTTCATCCCATAAATTGTCGATGTATCTATTTACTGCGGTAGAAAATTTAATTAAACGGCAGAATCAATTATGATTACTCACGAATGCAACATTTAACTATTCTGTATTAATATTCGCTGACAGTTATTTTGTCAACGCGCTCATTGAATTTTGTTAATTGGCGTACTCATTATTGATGCTTCCAGGATTTTTTGAATCACGCAACAAAAATAGCATAAATTAGGAGTCTTCTTGAACAAAGCTTAGCTCAACAAAATACGATTCTCCATTTCTATAATTAATCCACTGAAGGAGGGCGTCATTTTTGTCAATTTTTAGGACATATCATTTTTTCATTATCGTAACGAATAAGATAGCATGTCTATAATACTTGCAAGCATTGAATCATAAAAAAAATTAAATCATAAAACCAAGTGAAACAAATAAAGAGCGTAACTTAAAAATTACCCAACCAATCCTTACTATACACTTATTCTTCCGGATTACATCGGATGAGTAATATAGATACAGTATGAAGTATTATTTTAAGTCATTCACCCAAAGAGCACTGTATACGATGCTAATGTAAACGTTTATATCCTTGTGCGAGTTACAACAGCGTTAATAAGCTTGTAAGGTGATTAACACCACCCCGAGGCGTGTGAGCAGCCATCTTGGTTTTGTAGATGTAGGTCTTCTTCTCCTTACAACACAATAAACAATGTTATATTTTCTGGTTTTTAACATAGTATACTTGGTTGTTAATTCTAATTTAAAATTTAAGGTGAAAATTTCTTATAGTTTCAGTCTTACTTTAATTGTTTAAATGATTATATAATAATAATAAGAAATGACGTCGAAATGAATGTATGTCTGTGACATCAAAGAAAACACCAATAGATGAAAACATAATTAATTACAATATAAATTTTGGATAACGCAAAATATGTACGTCATCGAACGTCATCTTTTCCACAAATATTATGCACCTAACTTCTAACAACTAATTTATTTAGATATATAATGAGGCGGGTGGATTAATGAGTCATATCAAAATTGCATTCTAATAATCACACAAAATTGTTGTGTTAGATAATGGAGGTGCGCGTTGTGAACAGCAAATGGCCGCGCGACCGTTCCATCCAATTAATGTCAATATGTAAATAGAATGCAGTCAATGATGCCATATTCCAGTCTTCATTACCATCACAGCGGAAAATAATGTCACCTGCCACGCCCGTATATCTATTATGGAATGTAACATTTAAACACAAAACTGCAAGAGAATCTGTTGATAGGAAACATCTTTGACAATGAATTTGAAATACAAATATATTAAATAATAAATAAATTAGCCTAGCCTAAAAACTACTAATGTCTTAGGCTCGAAAGGGGCACAGATATAATGGTTTGTTTTTAATAGGGTCTTACGTTTAAATGTTATTTTGTGCACGTCAATCTGTTTTTATAATAAATATATTAGTTAACAATTTATAGTAATAAAATAATACTACTTGTCCTTTGCCCGACTAATAAACAGTATATTAAAGACAGGGTAATATTCTTCAAGGACGTGTAAGTATGTATGTATGAGGGCATATATGTACGTCTGTTTCATTGTGAGGTCACAATGGAACAGACTTACATTAATTATGTCTAATAATAAGGTATTAGTGTCTAAACGGCTTGAACGATTTTGAAGACTGTCATCGTGTTATGAGACTCGTATTTTTCCTCAGTGTGTCATACAATCAGTGAAGCTTTATTTTATTAAACACTACATTAACAGTATGATTAATATACATCAACTTGCATCTCAGCCACCACTTTCGCGTATCTACAATTCAGTTAGTAATCTCGGTGATTATACTCGTATCGACTTTTATTTTTTTTAAGGTGCATAAATTTTTTTATTACATTAACTGAACTGAAAGAGATAAATTAAATTCAATCATCGCTACAACGAATCATACTTTTGCGGTGATGAGATTTGTTGAGAATTAAGTACCTAATCTTAAGTAAGATGTGATTTCAGTACTGTTACAAGTTACAATGCCCATGTGACATGTTTAATATTTAACTAAGAGGTCTCTTACTCCCACGCATCGGTCGAGGAACGTCTCAATCTCAGTCTTCATTAAGTGGCTGCTTATCTCGGATAGAAGTGAAATCCTGCAGAGCTGGCCGGGCAACAGGCCTGGCCCACACAGTTAGGTTCAATTTTAAACAATTACTGTTGAGCGAAGGGTAAATGTTTGCGTTCGACTTAGAGGCCGTGGATCGCCCACACGCGCGGCTGACAGGTATTCATTACTTTCACGATGCACGATGCGCCTCCACGCTGCCTCCACTCGGCAACGGACATTTTTACGTTTTCAATTTAGAATTCTTTCAAGGTGGACGGCGGGCTGTTCGAGTTAAGAAGGCAGAACAGCGCACCGTATAATTATGCTAGTCGAGTGGTTTACAATTGGAGTGTTAGTGTCGTGAATGCAATTCAATTAAGTTAACTTTATTAAATATGGAATAAAAGTTTTTAGGATACATTACTTTTCATCGCAATTCCGATAAACTGAATTAAGTATCGTACTTACGCCTACCATATTGGTAACAACAATAACAACAACCAATGAGCGTGAAAACGTATGGATGCAAAATTAGCGAGTAAAGAATGAAAGGAACATGCCGTATAGAAAGAAATCCGTAATACCACGTACCCCTCTGAATTACCGCTTTTATGGAATATTTATTTATTACTCCGATGGTAAACTTCACGGCGTTATATGTCGAAACTTCACAACCCTTCAAACGCACACAGTAATGTTTGTACAATAAAATAATTGCCGTAGGTTCATTCTGCTTCAGCTAAGCTTAAACGCTTGTACTGGGACAGGGGTCAGCAACCTTTTGAGTTGGAAGAGTCAAATATTACAATTTACAAAATTTCAATGTTTTTTTAAAAAGCCACATTTTTTTGCCAACATTAAATAGTACTTGCGTAAATAATTTTTTTTTTTGGTATAAAAAATAATCTTTATAAGAAAAATATGTATGTAAATATATCTAGAGATAGAAATGGTGTTTAATCCTCGTTAATCGATTCAGAACGATTTTTAAATGTTTTTTTTTTTGTGTATGAAATAAATAATATTTGCGTATGGAACTAAAGAGCCATAGCTTAACATCCAAAGAGCCGTAGGTTGCCGATCCTTGTATTAGGGTATGGGCACGACGACAATCGAATGGTGGGCAAGATTCGAACCTATGACCTCATGATCGTTATTTCCTTGTCCCTTGCCCTGAACCATTAGGCTATATTCGTTTCAATTATCTTGTAAACATCCTTTAAGATTATATGATGAAAGAGAAATAGCACTTTCAATAAGATATTGTTAATAACCTAGACAAGTTTATTTCCTAGACGACGCAAATTTCTGTTTGCAACTTAGAACGATAATAATGTTTGTGGTGGCAACATATGGCATTATCTATGGGAGTGCAAGACAAATGTTTAAACAGAGCTTTATTGTGTTGCAGCTTATCCCACCCACGCTATGTTGCTGATGTATCGTTTATCAGTTTTCACCCACAGCTTTTACACTCTTAAGGACGTATATTTGTAATCGTTCTTAAGCGAAACCTTTGTAACTTCCCATGTATTATATTTGGAAATTTATACTTATATTTACACTTAACCTATATATATATATATATAGTACATTTTAAGTTGTAATGATCTTATATTCAGAATTTTTTAAATGTTTATCTTCCTCAATCTGTAGTCATTGCGTTACTTCATTCCTCAGACGGAATGCAGAAGTATACGGTATATCTACTACACGATGGCTTTCTTTGTAGCCAGACAAGTCGGCTGTAATAACTGCAAAATTTGCGTGATATCTAGTGATAGAACAATCACTTTATCACTTTTGTAATTGAGCCGACGAAGAAGCAAAATAATTATAATATAATATAATAATTAAACAAATGCTAATTAGACCGACTGACTGTAAGAGACACCTCTATGACACTGTGGGGAAGAATAGAATCGAATGATACCTCACTCGTAATTTTATACCATATTTCGTTTATTACAAAACAGTTGTTGTGTCGTACATTAAAACTTTCTTATCCATTGTGACATAAAAATGAAACAAACAACCGAAGTTATTTGTAATCATTATAAAACACGAAGTTGAAAAAGGCTTAGAGAAGATCCCCAGAGCCCTTAGTTCCGCTTTCTGCATTTCTTTAGGGTGGCGCCTTAGAAATTTGATACGCATTTGTGATTTATTGAAATATCTCAAACACCTCTGTGTTAAATAAATCGCATTTAGGGGAGATAAAACCTTAGTTTGCTCCGGATAGCGAGGCTCGTCTTACAAACAATAAATCATGCAGTCATCCGGTAAAAAACTCGAGGTGTTAAGTCGAAAAGATCCACAAAAAATAAACATACAAGGGATCTAATTTGAAACAGCTGTATTAATGACAAAACTCGGTAAATTAGTAAAGGTTAAATATAAAAATTTGAATCAATTAAATCAAATTAATTATTACCTACACCTTTGGTAGAGTTCAGATAGATTTTGACACGAGCAAATATGTCTAACAATAATTCTGCTTTCGTGTTATTATTGTTTTAAATATGTTTGTTAATTAGCGTTGCTTGGTTTTTCTTGGCTTTTTCATTTATATGTTAGATTTAATTGAGTTTTTCAGTATAACATTTAAGTTATTTTTTTCTCTCATTCCAGCAAAAAATACAGTCGTAATAGAGACCTATACTTCGCAAAACCGTAACTTCGAAACTTTTGCTACGGTCTTCTAAATTCGTATTTAATTTCCCGCTGCTTCCTGGCGCAGCCGCGGCTAATTATAATTGATAATTCGCCACACTGTTTTTTGCATTTTTTATTAGCGGCCCGGAATGTAGGACGAGGGTGGTCGGACACAGCGCAGCGTGCTCTCACATAATTAGCGGGCCCGTATCGCGCGCGCCCGTACCTACTTTGCATATTTTGTTTGCGCAAACATCGCCACTGTTTGACTGTTAAAATCAAGGATCTTTCGGTTACGAACTTTGGGATGGGAACGGTCAAAGCTGTCATCCCTTTATTTTGTCTAATTAAACACATGTTATGTATGTTTCATTGTATTTAAGGTGCGATAAATTGCTTAAAGTTTGTGGGAACGATTTTACCACTGATCCTAAACGTACCGATTGTCAATAATTTTGTGAAATGAATACCTTAAAGTTTATTGAATAACATTTATGCGAAACGTGAGTTATTAGATTTTTCGTAAGACATTTTCATTCAATTTCTAACACCCGGTACTTTTTTGTCTATTATTATTATTATGTGCTGTATATCATTTTATGTTAACTATGAGTTAATTCCTTGCCTTTTTAGCCTTAATAAATTAAAACTTACCTTAAATAGATGAATATATTAATCTTTCTATCTATAAGATAGCTATACTTGCACCTTCCTTGCCTTTATGCGAAGGAACTAAAGACGTAAAACATTTCTACGCACAAAAAGAAGTTCTATTTACGCGTTGCTAGACAACAAAAAAGACTTTTAAGGGATCATTCATCGGGTGATCCCAAAAATGTTAGCGAATCTATTCGATTCTTTTAAGAATTACATATTGAGCAATTTTATCTATTTATTGCTGGAGGACATGCTCTTTTGATGGCCATAAAAGGATTGCGTCCTCGTTTCAAAAGGGATTTACGTACCATTACTTGACAAAGCCCGTGTTAGCCTATTTAAATAGACTTGAACAAAAACGTGTTGAAGTAGCCAACATTATTGATAAAATATTTTGTAACTTAAGAAACATGTTGATAAATTGCAATACATTGAAATACCATTAAATGCGATATAGGAATATTTGATCATTGGTAATAATAAGAATGTTTGAAGCTGTAACTCCATAACTTGTTGCGTATCTAAAAGATTTGCATTAAGCCTCGTTTATAGCGGTTTTACTAAATACTAATGTTTCACTAATTTCTGCTTTTTCTTTATTTAAATTTTCCTCTCTCAAAAAGAAAAACTCAAGACCTTAATAGAACCTGTCACTCATTTGGTATAGCGAATGTCTGCTCTAGGTTATTTAATGTTAAGTGGTCACTCCACATCATCGATGGTGCATTCCACGTCTCTACTTCTACTAGAATGATGAAATCCATGAACAAGAATATGCTTGATCAAGAAAAAGAAACGTTAACTGAATCTTGTACGCATGAAGGTAGAAGTCTTTGTCAAAATTCGCTGCGTAGTGCTTCGTGAAATTTGAAGTTGTTGAGAACGATGTCGAATTGATGTTTTCGGGTTTTCGGCGACACTCTCGTTTACAGCAGCAATGTTTTCAAGATACCGACCGGTACGTTGACGCAAAGGATTCTTATTATCCATAAATGACCCAGTTTCTTCAATTTTTTTTGACCACTCTTCGAATGGTTGACACATTAGGTGCACTTTCTCGGCTGAAAATTTGGCGAAGTTTGCGAGCGGTTTCAGCGTAACTTTCACCATTTTTGTAATGAGTTATCACAATTATAACGCGTGGTTCTAACGAAAAGCGCTCCATTTTTAATAATCGGAATAAACAGAGGTGACTGCTGTCAAATTTCAGAGTTGCCACTTGCATGAAAAAAAAAACTATTCCAATTTTAAAAAGTGCACTCTTACTGAGACATCCTTTATTATTATGAAATATAAAAATCGATTAGTTTTCATATATGATTAATAAAAAATACATCTGTTATGATATCAAGAGATAATTACCTCCTTACTTTATAGGAAGAGCAATACATTTGGCCTGTAACAACTTTCCACTTTCGCTAGCCATTTACATAAATTGAAAGTTACGATTGTACGTTACTCCAAATAAAAAGTGTAATAAGTGTCACATAAACAGCCTTACTTAGCAGCATAACAGCAATTAAGTACAAACAAAAGTGAAAAAATAAAAAAGCAACATAATTTATTTTAAAAGGAGAACGGAATGTATAATGTACAGTGTTTGATTATGTACGGAATGTACATTACTTTAACCTTTAAATGTATTCTATGTAAATCAGTATTTGATTTTAAACTGTAAACTTTACAATCATAATATGACTAATATCTAAAAACACCTTTATTCACTACCGAGACAATAGTCACGTCACAGACATTGTCAAAAAGACAACTAGTAATTTTTAGACGTTAATCTTTCTCAATACTCTGCAAACATTTAAAACAATTATACTTACTCCCACTGTGTTAATGCATGTACAATGTATGTTATTATGTTGTACTTTTTGATATTCCATTAAGAAAAAAAAGTAGTTTGTTATAAGTTTTTTTGGTATCATTCTTTCCTGAAGTGTACAACTTTGCGTAAGTATTTAAATGACTGCATTTGTGTACCGACCGTACACACGCCCTTAATATTGGGTGCGATATGTCTAATGCTAAGTGATTTATGGAGTTCTGTACTCCCCATATTACTTACTTTTTAAAAGGCGACTTAGGGTAGATAACACTCGAAGTGTAAAGCCAAACACGTTTTTGTTTTTATTTCTATTGTTCAGAAGTACTTTTGTAATGCCCGAGGATTTTGTTAGACTTTGTAATGAGTTAGTTTCTAATGCTTAGGAGGAATATTAAAATTATACTTGCTAAAGACATGATAGACTTATAAGCTTGTTTAATTTCTTATGAATTGCAACCGCTGGCTTACAAACAAATTAAACTAAATATAGACCGACAGTAGTATTGTTTTTTAAGCGACCTCAAAATAAGGAGACGCTCAATTCGGTGGTATTTTCCACTTTTTTTTCTATGTGTCAATAGAATTTCATCATCTTTGAAAGGATTTTTAAAATGTTTTTTTTTTGTTGTCTCTCTCATCTCTTTAAAAATCTTTTCTCCTTTTTTTATATAGAATAAGGGAGACAAACGAGCCGCGGGTCGCCTAACATTAAGTAAACCGATGCCCATGGACATCCGCAACACCAGAGGAACTGCAGATTCGTTGCCGGTCTTTAAGGAGGAAGTACACTCTCTGCTTGAAGGCCCCTAAGTCGTATCAGTTTGGAAATACCGCTGG
>DWLR01000452.1:0-25585 GCA_018246295.1 Papilio alexanor hazarajatica
TATTTCTTCTAAACTTTACTCCTTGAAGTTCAGTTGCGCAATGATCGAGTGATTGATTCACGCTCTATTTATATATTATGGTGAAATGCTCTAGAAGCTTCTACATTGTTCTAGCAATCGATCGAAAAAAGTGGCGAGTTTATTAGTTGCCAACCTAATACATATGAGGTTATGATTGTTAGGTAAGAAGTAGTTAAAGGGAGATGTAAAGATGTGATCTTATTACCTTTTGTGTTATTACAGTGTTCAACTGATGCGAATTTTCCATCTCTTAAATATTGTAAAATAAAATTGCCAATCAACGGCTAGTGCCGGCTCTTACAATTAGGGCGCACTACCTGGTATATAATTATGTCGTTGTTTATGAACCGTTTCCGAGATAACCGAAAGAATAACTCGCTTTATATAATAGGACAATGAAGAGATATGGTTAATTAGGAAACTGAATCTTCTGAATATTAAAATTTGATTATTACTTTTCCTTTACTTACTGAAAACATCTTTCCAGTTGCAAAACGATATACATTCTTGTCATATATTACATAATATATAAATAAAACACCACATGGTGTTGCATTAAGACGGCGACGTAAAGCATTAATTAGAACTCAGCGAAGAATTAAATTTCCCATAGTGAAATATTTTTTTTTTATCAATTACAGTTAAGACTGAAAAATAATGGCCGCCAAATCAAAGAACATGCATGCAGTGATCCCCATATTAACTTTTTAAAACATTAATAATTTTTCCTCAGTGTATTCATATTAATCCACTTTTGGACGTAGGCTCTCCCTTTGAACGCCACAAATGTATAGTTGTATGTTATATTTATTTGACACATTTCACTATCAAAGGAAAAAAATATTTCATTAATGGACATGCAGAGGAACTAACTGAAACGAGCGACAACGCTCGTAAATTTGAGTTGTAATATATAACACTTTAGGCTTCGATAAATCGTTATTTACAAATCTCCAAATCTCGTTAGATTTGGAATCCTCTTCCGCCTCCCAATCTCGCCAAAAGGCCATAAAACCTTACAGCGCTTTTATTATGATAATTATTGAGCGCGGATTGATGGGAATACAAATAATTATAAGAATAGAAATTACCTATTCGAAACAAAATATGCCTTAAGTATGAAGTGTAGCATCTGACAATACCATAATAGTAATTGGGCAACAACAGAACTAAACCTCTACATTAAAAAAACGCTGTACGTTGAGCGTTTGATGGCTGACAGAGCCAACGTCTTGGAAAATGGGTTGGTATTTGGTCATAGCGCGTGTTTCCCCGGCTTCCTGTTCCAGACTTCCATCCCTTCACGAAATATTTCCCACAGGTTGCAGGAAAACAAGAGAAAAATGTTACAAATCGAAAAAAAAAATCGTTAACTGTTATATATATATTCCCAGCACCGCAACAGTTGTATATAAATATTTTTTCAATATTTTAACAAAAGCAGAAACAAATTTATAATAATTTTATTTATGAATATTTTTAAGACATTAATAGCCACCATACATCTCATTAGAAATCGCTGTGGCCTAGAGTTTATTTTAAATCTACAACTATGTCATTTTTGGTTTATCTTCGGAAACCAAGGCTTAATGCCATTCAAAATTGAATATAAAATATAATAAAACTAATACTAAAACTAAATTAATAAAAAAATATATATAATAAAACTTGCAAATACCCACAATTAAATGAAATCCGTTTCTAAATGTTTGAGGTAACAAATATGAAAAAATTAAATACTAGCAAATTAAGAATCTCTTCCTATTTTTGAAGTCAGTTAATGAGTCGGCTCAATTATCGTAGCACGATGTCGAAATGTTCAATAACTGTATGACTACTTCTGCACAGTAACAGAACGTCCAAGGTAACATACCTGATTTTTAATGTTTTTTTTTTCTAGTACATTATTCACAAATGGCCATCTGATGCCAAACTAAGCAGAGCTTGAGCTATGGAAACCAGATAACCGATATATTGCATATATTAATACTTTTCTTTTGTAAATACATACACATATAGATAAGTACACCCAGACACAATACAAGCAGACATGTTCATGCACACAAAATGTTTGTCTTTTGTTTGGGTGGGAATCGAACCCACGACCTGCGGCGTGAGAGGCAAGTATCTTTACCACTGCGTCAACCGGTCAGTCAAGTTTTTAAATTATTTATTGTATTCTATTTTATTGTGAATTATTGTATTTTAGCTTTTTAGATTATTTATTGTATTTTATTGTATTTTAACGTTTTAACTTTTTTTTTGTATTTTATTTTAATTTATCGTATTTTAAGTTATTTTACTAAATTAAATTAGTTTTAGTAGAAAATGTACTGTTTTAAATTAATTTTTTAAACAGGTCGGTAAGGTCTCTGGCCTTACCATGCCAGGGGGGAGCAGCAGGCAAAAAGGCCGCCCATAACAAAAAGTAACAAAACAAAGGGTAGCTTATTTTGTGTTTATGTCCGAGCCTACGATTGTATATTGCAAATAGCGTTTCCAGTTATGTGAGACCGATTGTTGATATAATCGTATTAACAAGTATTATAATTCCATGTTACAATAAAACTAAAGACATTTACATATATTGGCACACGTTATTTAAATAGAGGATAATTTAATGTGGTAAAAAGATCATCGTGCTTTATTGGGTATTTTCAAAAGCACAAGACTTATTTCTTTTTTTACATTCTTTAATGTTTTTACCTGCACAAGCAAATTAGATTGGAAACGGTCAGAAGCTTTTTAAATGCTCAACTTTTCTTCTGTACGCTCACTTATGATCTATATGTAAATAAAAGCTAAGAAAGAAATTTTATTCTCCAATTTCAAAAAAAGAACGAGCTATGGATGCTTTTCTAAAATGTTTAATAAGGCGTCGAAGCGGCCAGTAACAGAAAATAAACTCGTACATGTGTAAGACTCATTTTGTAATTAAAAGTTAGATATGCTTTATATTTTATGCATTTAATGAGTTTTTTATTTGAGTGGCTATATTATTGGATGATTATTGATCATTGAATGTGTATATTATTTACGAACATTTGTACGTTGAAGTTATACTTTCTTTATTCATAAGAAGTGTTTCTAATTATATGAATCTAAATAAATGAAAAATTATAACTGTCTCAGTTTATAATACTTGATTATGTGTACTGTTTACACGTTATACTTTCGGACATTATCCTGTTTAATTATTTTAGTATGAAGATTATGCAAAGAGTATACGAGCGATTTGCTCGGTCACATGAATAGCATCACTAGCTGATTTTTTTTAAATAAAACAACCAAATAATTATGAAAAGTATCTTAGTATTTTGTATTTTTTCCATTCTTTCTAATAACTTCAAACAATCGACTAGGCATTGAGTCGTACAATGACTGAATTTAATGTTGAGGCATCGCCGACCACTCTTTCATTAAAGCTGCTTTTAATATATAGTCTTTTCTAAGATCGTGAAAATAATATGCATAGCCATCCGGACTATCCAAATTATTTTTTTTTTGTCCGTAAATTATATTTTGTACCTTTCTAACTTCCATGTCACATGCTGTTGTGCAAATTCCAAACGTAAGGAGTAATGTCGGTGATTTAGAGCAGGTCATTTTTTTAATTTTTAAACGTTTTAATGTCGAACATTTGTTTATTGTATGTCGTACTGTCCGTACAGATGCTTGCGTTCTAATCTTCAGCGGTATTTGACCTGCAGTTAGAGAAGAATTAAACGCTTCACGAAGTATACGTCGCCTTTCTCGTTCGGTCGTGACTCGTTTCGTTCTTCCTTTATATCGCTTACCATAGTTTTCCGGGTCTTCTGAATATTTCATGATCATATGATGTGGTCTACCCAATTGTCGAGCTATTTCACG
Organism: Papilio alexanor hazarajatica; assembly: GCA_018246295.1. Classification (NCBI taxonomy): domain Eukaryota; kingdom Metazoa; phylum Arthropoda; class Insecta; order Lepidoptera; family Papilionidae; genus Papilio; species Papilio alexanor. Next base: position 3,892 of record DWLR01000452.1, read on the forward strand.
TAATGGATACTGTTCTTCTTTTAAAATTTCAATTCTTAAAATTTCTCCTGGGTTTAACTTTTTCCGACGTTCCATTTTATTTTAAATTCGTTACACTTTGTTGCAGAAACTTGTTAATCAGAGTTAATAACACGATAGCGTACTGATTTTGTAAATACAAACGTCTGTTCGCGTCGAAGACTCAACGTAAACCGAATGGTTCTATTCAAATGACCGCCCGTTCGACGGCTATATCGTAAATTCTACAAAGATCTCTTCCGAGATGCGGGTATTGGGTTATGTATAATTTTCACATAGAGAGATAAATATACACGGAATCATAGCATACTTGTATCTTTTCAAAATAGAGCTAATCACGATACTTTTGTACTGGTTCTATTCATGTGACCGGCATTGTACATGTGTGTACAATTGTCAGTTATGGAACAGAAATCAGTGCGTCCTGTCTTTGTATGACGGATGCTCAAGATCAATGAACTTATCATGAATATTTAAATTATGGAAGGATTATATTTTCATACAGAATAAATATTTAGGTGAAAATGTAATGCAGTGTAGACACGAAGAGATCTTCCACAAGTTGTACCGGCGATCCGACCAGAGAGAACGAACCACTTTTTGTGACGGGTTTTTAGAAAAGTGTATATCCAGTAGTGGACGTCTGTTGACTAATGGTAATGAATATAAACATAGCGTACTAATGTTAACGTACTAGCAGCGGAACGAGCTACGCTCTGCATTGTCATATGTGATGACATAATACAGAGCGCATCTTACTATGGTAAGATCGCGTTTTTTTGGACAGTCAGTAAGATTTTGTATTGCTATTAACAGATCCATTAATAGCGATGGCTAAAAGATGACGCTCTAAAAAATCTTTATTTTTGTGTAAATTCGCTAAAAAAAGATTCGCGGATAATTTACCTACGTAGATTAATTTTAAGATTTAAAAATAAATACCGTAGCTAAAAATACAGTTTCACCATAATCGTTAGAGTCATTTCTATAGCCAATTGGTCTTTCTCAAATAAAAGAATTACTCGCTTTATAGTATGAGTTTTCAAATGTAATACTACATTCATATTCATATATTTGTAATATGAATCTAATAGGAATGACAAAAAAATAAGAGATATAAATAATTGATTTTGTAAATTGAAACACTAGCAGAGCTTGAAATGTAATACAAGCTCTCAATATTATTGCAAAATAACAACTTGAACAAATAATAAAGGAAGAAAAAGGGAGTAATAAAAGTATATATATATTTGTTTCGCTTAAAGTTTTAATAGGAATTTAATTGTGTTACCTATAAATGTTATCTATAAAGCTTGTTTATGCAACATTGCTTGTTTATGCATAATGCTCCTGCATAAAAGCCATAAACATGAAACTCGATAAAAAGATGTTAAAACAGTGGTCTGTTGGAATCTGCTATATCAATATAACATCAAAATGCGTGTTGCACGATGTCGCGATATCGTTTATTGCTCTTCGGGTACAACGATCTAGCTACTTTGCCGATAAAGCCGAGTGAGTAACTTAGTGGTCACATCAAAGCGACGCGGGCGCCAGTTATCACGTGTGTTAACTTTGTTTTGGTATTGCGCTCCGTTTCCGCGATAGTTTACGTGCCGCCGACCGTTAACTGTCGCGACGTTATAGTTAAACTGGCTCCCGTCTACTCACGCTAATCTAGAGGCAAATGCGTTTCCACTGTTCACCCACACACGATGACACTCCAACATCTTTTAAATCTAGCCAGTTCCGCTAGCGTCGGAATATATACAGGTTTCTTGGAAAACCCTACGTTGTTATAGTAAAGTTTTTGTTATACTACATCGTTTACATGAATTATTGATGGTCGAGTATCGCACGCGGCGTATTCACGGTATCAATCGGTCACGTAGTCGTCACATCGGCGCACGGTTACATCATACTATTGGAAAACTCGCCGCGTTTGAGAGACCTAAAGATTTTAAGTCGAGACTAGACTGCGAATGAAGGCGAGTTTATTCATTAGCGTCACGTACCCCGAACTAAACGTTGCTTTCGAAAGATTTAAATTGACGTAAAATGACATTAATGAGTCGATCACCGAGAAAAGCCTTGGTTCCGTTGTATAAACGCTCGCCAGCGTGTATGTGTGTGTACCTATAGATATAGGGTTATGTAGTGTGCGTGGGCGCCGAGCCGAGCCCGGCCAAGTCAAAGGTGCTCCGGCGCCGCCGCAATGTTCGTCTTTTGCGGTCGTATATAGGGAGCAGTATTTGAAAACTCCTAGATGTAATTAAAGTTAATATTTTTGCGGACGTCTCCAAATTCATTAATGTTAATACATTAGCAACAAAACATTTTGATTTACGTTAGATATTACGAGTCGGCCTTGAGTTTAATGTATTGCTTTTAAGGATTAAATATTTCCGACCGTTTGGCATTTGCTCGATCAAAAAATGTTTTGTAATGAAGCTTATTTATTGGTCCTCCGCCATACATATATTCCGTTTGCAAATACCCTAGGCCGCCTCGTCGCCGCATTGGCGCCATTTGCCAATAAATTTAGGGCTGTCTCGGGCATTAAATTAATTCACAGATTGAATTATGAATGTCGGCAGCGCACGCCATTAGATCACGATCCTCGTAGTGTAAACAGGTCCGGTCATCACGCGGCTGACTGGGGCCGTACACCCTCCATCGATACGTAACGCCGCACCAGATAATCTCATATAACCTCACGTTTTAAATATATGAGTCGCATCGCCGATCGTGACATACTGTTTACGATACTAGTTTATGTTCTTTAGCGTCTGCGCTATTAAACCATTAGCTACTGAAGAAGTTGGACATACATACAGTATGATGCGAATACACACATTATGATACATTCTGTTGATTAAATTTACAAGGACTCTTAGCATTAAGCGTTAAGCGTATTGCAGTTGTGCACATTTATCACGTTTATTAATACTTGGCCAAAGCAAAGGTATAAAAAAGGAATAAAAAGGTAGAAAGGGTGATCATATTTTTACGATAAAATTTAAACTGTTAGTAATCGTGAAAATACAAGAGCTTGTAAGTAAATTTGTAGGTCACATAATGCTTTCTAAATTTAGAATAGCAACAAGCAAATGTAGCAAGACAAAGGGATAACAGTCAAGAAGTAGCGATAAGGCGCTTTGTAAGCACCGCGCGACATGTCACCGCTCTCGCTGTTTCTCTATTTCGGTCGAGAGCAAATCCAACAAGAAAACTATGCAAAGAACAAATTCTGCTGTCGCCGTCGCCGTCTAGACGCCGGTCCTGTTACGTTCGAATAACACTCGATGCGAGTGGAACGGTGGGGTCGAGGGTCCCGCCTCGCCCTGTTCTCCGTCGCGCCGCCTGCGTCATACCATCAATTGATTTAGCGACACGTTTTTTATAAGATACGAGATAGAGTCGGCCTGCAGGGAAAGTGTCGATATACCTATTTAAGTACATGTGAAATTGCCCTATTGCCTTGTTCTATTTGTTAGCACCGCTTTAGATATTTCTGCTCGACATCGGCGCACACATGCACGCCTTAATTTATTACCTTCGGTTCATTGCAGATAGGCACGCAGAGCGTACTTTTGATATAGACTATTATTACATTTCCTTGTATTAATATAAAGTGTAAGAGATTTATTTGTATTGCCACAGCGCCCGATATCGTGCAAGAGGACAGTCCGACGGTCGTCATAACCGGCGGTGAGGAGGAGGAGCTTAGCATGAAACGTAAGGACGCTTAATAAATTGCGATCTATCTGTGTGGTGAGGAACAGTACGTTATATAGTTAGTATACGAGCTACTTGCTATAGCAATGTCACTAGTGTTGTTACATTGTTGAAGTCAATATTCAGAGGAAGTAAAATTTTAATGATTAAAATCGAGTCTAGTCGGGTTAAGTGTGGTCTAATCACATATCGATACGCGGAACTGAAGTAAGGGGTATACCCTTACTTTTTCGGTTCTGCGAAAAGTATAGACAGAAAAACTGGTTTACAAGAAATGAATACTTTTTCTCTGTGTTTAATAGTTACCACACAGTTGTAATTATTTGTTGTATGTGATGTTTTACAGATTTCGGTGCTCTACTAACGGGACGATCCCCTCTTTGTATAAGACGTGATGACATGACAGGAGTGCCGGTCGCCCCCGGGGTGGCCACGGCTCGCTTCACCTTCCGCCGCCGTCATCTGTACTGGTCCGTGCTACTGGGTCCCTCCATTGTCACGCAACCTCGATCTTTGTCGTTCCTTGACAGAGGAGGAAGAATGCTACTAGAGCATCCCTTAAAAAGATCACCCGGTATACACGCGACGTACGAAGAAAAAACTGATAAGGTACATTTAAATAAAAAATAAAATAAATCTCACGCCCGTAAACTAGCAGAGTAGACAAAGACTACGGATTTCCATATGACATATACCTTTACAGGACACTGATCTGGTCTATAAAGTTCGTCTAGGACGACCAATACTGCAACAGATCGATCCAGGCGGATCCAGGATTGTGATAAGGGGGGGCTTTGACCCTATTTGGGGGGGGGGGGTGGAGAAGCCCCTGAGCTAAAAACACAAAATATTTTATTTGTGTTTTTAGCTCACTCACTTAAAAAAAATACGTAAGAACTCTGATGATTGGGTTTGAGCCTCCTAAATCTATAAAATTCATCATTCTTGATTTTGCAATATACTTTACCATTTTATTATTCATCCTTTTAACATACGCGAACCGTCTCTCTAAATGTGGTATTTTAAAGAGACGTAATTAAAATGTCATTTAGCACATTGGCGCCGGTTTAGAATTTCATTGAGTTTTTTGTCTGTATCATCGAATTATTGTTTTTTTCAGCTGTGTGGTGTCTGGCGCCGGGTGCCGAGGGAGTACAAGCGGTTATTAAGAGATGGGTCTCTCTACGTGGCCTTGATCTGGGGCGACGAACGTAATAACTCCATGGACAAGGCTTTAAGTGGCCGAATTAATAGGTACGTTTCCGACTACCAACTGATAGATAAGATTAATTTGTTCATCATAAGTACTTCTTATTGGCACTTTAATCTTACACACTTTCCCAGAATACTATCTAAAATCAAGTTATTTCATGTAGTATAACTTTAACGCCTCTTACCCAGAGGGGTAGGCAGAGACTACGGATTTCCATTTGTCGCGATTTTGGCACACCTCACTCGCTTCTTCTATGTCCATACATCTACGCAATCATGCGTAATTGCGTAGCATTTTTTTATTCCCTGTTTTGTGCCTTAATATAATGTTGTATAAAAAATTGCTTAATAGATATCCGGCGCTATCTACGGAGATGTTTACAACACTGTTAGAACCTGAACTCCCGCCGGCTTCCATTGGTAATGGCGCGTGTGACGACTACCGGACCTTGGGGCAGGAAGGTGGCTGGTGGGGAGGCACGGCCATCGTAACGGGAGCCGCGGGCGCAGCACCCAGTCTGCACCTGGCCATCATCTACAATGGCATATTCACGCTCTCAGCCAGAGACCAGTCCGTCAGGGTCTTGCTTACTCTACCGGAACGGAATCAGACAATTATCGACGAGGTTTGTATTTCGTAGTTAATAGCTTGTTTAATAAAATAGAAATGTTTTATTACGCTATAATTTACGATGATTTTTTCTCAGACAACTTTGATACAAAATCTAGGAAATAATATCTAATACCTACAAATCTAAGAGTCATTGCCCTTTTAAATGCTGATCACACGCAGACACGTCTTTATATAGTAATGGGTGAGCGATTATTGTATGTTTTTAGTTGTAACCTTCCAGATCCAGAAAGTTCCAAAGCCTGGTTACGAAATGAATTTATTAGAAGTTTCGACGCCGGTGTCAGCCGCAGAACTAAGGTCTTTGTCTCGCGGAAGACTACTACTAGCTGTGGAAGAGGTGGGGACGGTGAAGCGGCGGATAACGGGTGCTGTGCGGCAGAAGGCGGCGTGCGAGGTATACCACGCCTGCCTTATCGCAGAGAGGGCGCCAGCGTCGCCCGCCCCTGAGGGACTTGCCCTGATATACATCGACAAAGAAGGGTCCCTCGTATACGATATACAGGTAAGAACTGAAATCAACTGAAAGATTAAGTATTAAAGAGTGTATCACGGATAATGATTTTAGTATTAAAAGCCTTTCCGCTGTTCTGTTCTGTTTATACTCATGCACGTATTTTGCGTGCGAATGAAAATTACAGTAGTGATGATTAACGTCAAGTTTTTATAGTTAAAAGTAAAATTACAGGACTAAGGAAATAATTCATCCTAAATCCACAATACCACAATACCGTACATGGTACGGCTCGTGGAGCAATTTGTGTAACTATGATAGATCTAGTATGTAATGACAGGTGTAACTTACAAGCTATTGACAAAATTGGTCAAAAGATGTATATTAAAAAGTTCGAATATCGGATTATAATGTACGAAGAATTATAATTCTTCGTGAAGTTTCCTGTTAATTTATATTAATTTATATGATGATAATATATAATTTATATGAAGTTTCTTATTAATTTATACTTCCAGATTGACAATTTGGGGATATCTGATCCGAAAATAACTCTAGTTGAAGAGCAAGGCAAACGTCACTCTCAGGTAGAGATTCTAGACACTCGTATAGGCGTGCTGGCCCGGCCCAGCGCGAGGATCTTCCCCCCGCTGTATGAGGACCAGCTCGCAGTGCACATCGGAGCTGACGCAGGTGAGATCTGAAATGCACGAGTCATCTTTCTGAACAACACTAGCGGACCCAGTAAAGGTTGTCTAAATTCAACGTTGGTTTGCTTGCCAAGAAATTAAAAGAAAACTCCCGATGGTAGCGCATTTGCTATTAATTATTTGTTGTGAATCTAAACCATCCAATGACACAAAAATCACACAAAACTTGTTTATAAAATTCGAACATTTCTTAGTGGTATCTACTTACTAAAATGAACACGTGCGTAAAATTCACCATTGTAGCACTTATATATATCGTACGTGGACGTTTTGTGATGTTTATGACCACTAATAAAGCATTTTTGAAAATTAAATGGCTAAATTGATGAAAACGATAAAACAATTTTGCTTGGAAAATTAAAAGTTTTGTGAATATTTCAAAAGCGGGTGAAGTCGCGACAATAGCTAGTTTAAAGTGAAAATGAATTATTAATAAATTGTGCTTTAAATAGCTTGTATCATGAACACTTCCATACTGATATTATATATTTGAACGTAAGCCTGTTCTTTTATATTATTCACTTCAATTATTTTGATGAACTCTGGTATCTATAGATAGAAATTAAATATTGTAGATAATTAAATATGCCAAAACAAAGAGACAGACTTAATAGTCAACTATCCGTAACAGTAGGTACTTCTCGTAAGTAAGGTCAAGAAAACAATTTTTAATTAGCATGTTGTGTTTGTACGAAACAAAAGTTCTTTCAGTTTGTTTATGGTTTTTATCATATGTTTGATAGTTCTTAGCGGAAAAATAACCGCTGTAAACATGTTTATACTGCAAGGTAGAACAAAAGTTTTAACTGTTACTTAGATAGCGTATACAGCATCTTTATTATCTTTTCAAAGCAATTGATAAACACAAACAAGAAGAATAATTAATTATTGAAAATATATCTTTTAATAGTTAATAAATTAGTGCTCGACCACAATTTGTTCCAATCATTTGTCGTACGTATAATAACTGAAACCTCAAATCGTTATGTTTGAACCCGAAGTATGTCATATTTACAACAAAAGGACGGAAACAATCCGTATGTATAAACTTCCTACGGTAGAATGGAGATATATAAATGCAACCTGTAAAATACGGAACGGCTTATCAAAATGATAAGCCGCTCCGTCTGTGCTCAAGACTAATAAAATCACTGATCACTGGAGATGGGGGATGTAAATAGTGTAATTTCTGAGTATATTTAGAATTTATCTAGTAAAATTTTAATTCAAGGGCCACCTATACTCCGAGGGAGATTGCTGTCCCGGTCTCTGCCGGATGCTGCGGGCGGCGGACCGGTACTGTTGCGGCGGACAGACGCGCGCACGCCTACCACACTGACGCCCATGGCTGGACTAGCATGGCTCTCCGTTGATTCTCTCTGCGGAATACAGTATGAAGTATGTCTTACGAGTACAATCTACGATTTTTTTAAAGCATAACTAGGATTTTATTAAGAGTAACTTAATCAGAAGTTATAAGATCTTGCTGTTAAAAGGTAGAAGTAAAGCTGTAGTTATTCTGTAACCCGATTGCAGTTAGTAATGAATCCGAAAAATACGATATTTTATGACATTTGTTTTCATCACTGATGTAATTATATTGCTTAGAATTGAATTTCCTTTATAACGCGTCTAATAATAAAATTGAAATCCAGGTGGTGGTGAGTGGTGCGATGGGCGCTTGGTCGTCTTGGCTGGAAACACACGGCGGGGCTCTGCGGGCGCTGGGCGGGGTGGAGGGCTGCGTGCTGGAGCCCGCACCGGCCGAGCTGGCGGCGCTGCAGGCGGGCTTTGCGCACCTCAACGTGCGCGGCGCAGATAACGTCACAGAGTTACTGCGCACGCGCGTACCACAGGTTGGTACTTTGTGGTTGGTTTGTAGCTTCGGTGGAGGGACATATTCCCTTATTCCCATGTGTGCTTTTAAATAGAAACATTAGAAACAGAAGCTTTTAATGTATGCCCTAAATTTTTTTATTAACTTTTAAAGTGTTGCTTGGAACGAATCCACAAGTTCAGAGATTTAGTGTCCGAGTTTTTGTTCATAATAATATCAGTTTGTTTATTTAATTTTTTAATTTATCTCCGATTCTTAGATGTACACAAGAAATTAACTAAAAGTTCCTTTAAAATCAAACTGCATCAGAGTTGGAAGCTATTTTTAACCATTTTCCCTAAAACCAAAAATCCCGTTCACAATTATTTTTATAAACAAAACTATGTATTAAAAATGACAACTACACTTATTATTTATTGTCGTCAAAACAAAGGAGGCGGTCCTTTGTTTTTTCAAGAAGGTCATACTCCGTCACACTATATTCGAGCATCACTTTACGAATATCTTGGATAAGTTCAGTCGAAATAATTATATTTCTACTAATTGTAAACTTAATATTTTGCATGCTATCAAGGATCGTGAAGAAGTTAGGTGAGATATTTTTGAAATATACCAGTTAAATAAAAATAAGATAATATGACGTAAAATAAGTTGTAATAAACTAATTTCGGTGGAAAATTGTATTTTCAGATAAGCGTGCCGCCATCTTGTTTACCAACAGCGCCGTGGACGTCTGACAACGAGCTCGGCGCTGGCTACTCTCCGACGCACGTCGAAGCTCCTCCTCCTGACAATTCGCTGACCAACACTGCTTCTTGTTACTATGCCGGACGATTTTATGAAGATGGCACGCAATGGATGTCTACTGAGGTAATAATGTCACTTTATGAACATTACGTTATATGATGAATAGTTGATAGAGGCAAAAGATGCTTCAGACTAACATGACTTACGGGTACTTTGGTATAAAATACTACATATACTATATTAAAACACTTAAATAATTAATAAACATTATTTAATACGAGCATGATTAGTCTAACATCGTACAGGAAAAGCAAGAGAGAGAAGGTGAGTCAAGGTCGAGATAGCAACATTTGTGAATGACAGATGTCGAATGCGTTTAGAATTAGTTTGATATCTCACAGGTACGTTTGTTTCTATGTATCAACAATAGTTATGGTTATGGTAATAGTCAAGATTGTGGGAGTCTACTGCAAGAGAGTCGAGAGAGACCGATCCATGTGGCGATTCAACGGAGGAGGGTTTTATGATACGAATTAGATATGAGAAATACAACGCTGGGCCTAGCCTCAATTCAAGGTTTGAGATTTTCTTTTTGAAATGTTTGATGATAATTTGTTTTTACTGTTCGCAGTCGTGCCAGATGTGCGGGTGCGTGCACGGCGTGCTGCGCTGCGACCCCGTGCGCTGCCCACGCGTGACCTGCGCCACGCCCACCATACAGCCGCCCGGACAGTGCTGCCCCATCTGCACCAGTATGTTTATTTTTAAAATTCTGTCAATAAATCAATTATAGACGAGAGAGAATTTAAGTTTGTTTGTTAAGCTTATACGCCTTAACGATTCAAAAAACTTCTTGAAATTAAGCACACAAATTGTAGACATAAGATAGTTGTTATAAAAAAAAAACTTTTCGAGAGATAACAATTGCGAGGAAACCGCAGGTAGCTTTTGTATAAAATTAATGAAAGTTGTCAAAATACTTTTATTCATTAAGGAAAAGGTGTTGATCACAAATAAGATAAAAAGAGTGTGCGCGGAACGTTGTATGCACTGTAGTAAGTAAATTACTCTTAACAAATAAATGTTATTTTTTATTTTTCTATCAATACAAATAATTTTTAAAAATTCTGATTATGACGTTTTTGAAACGAAACCAAACACAATTTAAAAGCCACACACAACTTTGCTCTATAACCCTGCTATTACGTTCGAATAGTTTGGGGCTCAAAAGAGAGAAGTTAGGCGATGTCTTAATATATAGTCATTTCACTCAAATAAGATAAAACTTAATTATTACGCCCAACAGATTCAACAACAGCGGTGTGGAATGAGTCCCACGGCTGCCACCTGGCGGGGCAGTACCACGCGCCGGGGTCCTCCTGGCACCCGTACCTGGTGCCGGACGGGTACGACCTATGCGCGGTCTGCACGTGCGAATTCGCCACGCGCCAAGTACGCTGCCCACGCGTGCGCTGCCCGCCGCTGCGCTGCGCCGAGAAAGATGCCTACAGACCTGACAAGAAAGCCTGTTGCAGAGTCTGCCCTGAGGTAATTGTAATGTTGAGGAACTCTTCTTACACTTCTTCGTCATTTGTATAGTTGTAGAACGGATGGCCGATAAGTACATAAGGTTCTGGCGGCCATATATGTGGACCGACGATCTGCCCAAGATTGTAGAAATGGTTGAGGACGTCAAGAAGCCGATCTTTGTGGAGATCCAAGAGGGTGGTTACGTCCAGGTATGGAAGTTGACCGGCAACTCTTTCTACGTTTAGTAAAAATATTTTTTTTTTATTAAACGTAGAAAGGTTAATTAAAACTAAAAGGTTAATACGAAACGCTGTTTTTCCATCTTTTCTAATCGGAAAGATCATTCAAGATTTGTTTTTTTTTATTGCAATAGGAATATAATAGGAAATTAAAAATAATATTCTTTTTCGTAGGAAAAAACTAAAAAAGTGGAGGAAGAAACGCCAAAGGATCAGGGAGCGCCGCGGACTGCAGAAGAGATACTAGCGGAGGGCGGCTGCAAGTTTCCCGACGGGCCGCTGCCCAACGGCAAAGAGGTGCACCCCTCCATACATTCGCATGGCGAGCAGAGATGCGTTACTTGCCGCTGCAAGGTAACTTAGTATTTTATAATTTTCCAAACTGTTTCCTTAACAATCTAACACGTGGTTTTAAGACAGATGACGAAATAAGATGCACAATAACAGTTTAAAGGATTGCTTATTATCAGTAAAATAGGGTCCAGTTTCCTTTCTATTTTAAGATGTTTCACAATAATCTTTTCAATTATATTATTACAGTACGATTTTATTTCATTTACAGGACGGCGAGGTGACGTGCGTGCGTAAACGATGCGGGCGAGCTGCGTGCGCGCGGCGACGGCGCGGCGACTCGTGTTGCGCGTGTGCACGCCACCGCCGCCAGCGCGCGCCGCGCCCCGCGCCTAGCTGAGCGCACACGGCGCCAATATTAACTAAAAGCAGTAGCAACTCGCGTCACACTTCTGAACTTACTAGAACCATGTAGCATCTAGTAGGTGGCCATTTTGGAAACTACGCAGTCCAAACAACAGTAGCGGTAAAACGGTAACAATTACAAACTTAGTTATTGAATGAGTAGGTACGTCAAACAGTCGCGATTTATGTATATTTCTAGTTTCAAAATAACACTAACTTAAGGTAATATGAATTATATTATTTGATTAGTAGAGGAATATTACTGCTGTTGGAAGAACGTTGGTGAAATAACAATGAAAAGAAGCTAAGAAATTAGCGAAACTTTTTAAATAAATAAAACTAAGAAATTTCTTCTCTCTGGTTTCTCTTTGTCTATTTCCTTTATGTACTTTTGCAACCAATCATGGCTTAAAATATATGTGTACTAAAAATTTAGCTTTCATTCTCTAAACTGTTTATATTGAAAACCTTTGTAATTAATTTCGTTAAACATTTTATGTTTTAAAATTCGTGCGAAAACATTGGATAAAGTACCTTATTAAACGTGATAGGCAACGGAGTAATTCTGCAAGCCGCACAAACCTGGGATCTAATCCAGGATGGTTTGCTTAAAATAAGAAATCAAATGTCATCGAAGACAAACTATCGTTAGTTGGATTACTTAAAGCAACCGTTGAGATGGGTGTACGTTTGCGATGATAGTAGTTAATGTGGAACTACTGCTTTTAGTTACTCTGTCCTAGGCTAAGTGAGTGAACGCTTCGCTCTATAGACTGATATATTTTTATGTATCTTGCGATTGGAATGTAGTAAGGACGGGCGCGCGGGCGGCGGTGCGGCTCGGCGTGGCTTCCGATATCATTGAACGACGTTAAATATTTTGTTTCCCACCGGTATTTTAATTGGTATTATGAAGACGTCAAAAAATTTTATAGGCGCATTACACGGAGCCGAGGCGAGCGCCTGCGGCCCGAACGCACGATCCGCATGACGCGTGTTTGTGGGTAGACGTTAAAGATGTGCCATATTTTCTTAATGTAAATAATAAATAAATTATTACATATAAACTATTCTTATTATGTGGATATTTATTGACGATTCTGTTGTATATTGTTATCATATTGGGAGTTTAGGTACGAAATCATCACAAAATTGTATAATATCTATTAAGTCTTCGTTTTGTGCATTTGCTTTTAGTTTCTTGTATAGCACTATTTTAAGTTTACATATATGTACACTTATTTGAGTGTAATTAGTATAATGTAAGTGGAACTTTATGAAAGTGACATAATATATTTTGGTACTATTACGTATCCGATAGAGTTTTGTAAATAACTTGGTTATAACTCTATGCGTATATATTACTAAATCACATATGTTTTATGTATGTATAACTATTTTTTGGAAGCTGGATATTAAACTCTTAGGAAAGATATTGTAGTTAAGTGTATTACGTGACTAGTTTTGTTTAATTACTAGATAAATATAATTAAGAAAGCTAGTCCAAATGTTTCGATGTGATGGAATGTATGCCATGTAGCTAGGGGCTATGCCTGCCTTGATTATTGTTAGATATACTATATCTGTGTTAGTATAAATGATGCCTTGATGTATTTCGTTTCGCGGCATTATTTTTTTAGGAAGCTGATATCGTGAGACATTACCAAAAAAAAAAGAAAATGTTCTTGTTTTCGATGTTTTGTAAAGATGAAAATTTCGCGTATTTTGTTGTGGGTTTCTAGTCCATCAAAATTGTGAATGTATCATAGTGTTATACTCACGTTGTATTGGCTATCATTTGTTTTATGATTATATATATTTCTTGTAGTAAAATATGAATAATATTTGATTTATTAAACATGAAAGAGTTATCTTGTTTTTTAGTACTTGTGTATAATCTAACAGTAGGAAGTAATTACATATGGCTTGCAAATAACATAACTAATAGCCATAAAGGAAAATACGAGCTTGTATTGCGTTGTTTTTTTTTCTTTTTAATTATTATTCTATGCAATATAAAATGAATTTAACCGCTGTACAAGGTCAGTGTAATCGAATTTTGAATTTGTATCGTATATGTATAAAAAGTTATATTTAAACTTCCTCCGATTGCAGTTTTATCGCATCGTAAATTTTTAAATTAAACGTTTACCCAATACCAGCCAATTATTTGTCAACCGACGACAGATTTAGTATGAAATAAATTACCTGTGAATTCTAAAGCATTTTTCTTTAAACATTTTAGACTTGTATGACGTCCTATTTCTGGCCTGTATAACCGAAAGAGACAGGGATATGGGCATTGGTATCCGACTTTCAACGAGCTTATTACATTCCAAACAATATGGTGTAAGCCATATTGCTAAACAGAAATAATTATAAAGGATTGTACCTAAGATTTTATAAATTATATACTCAATACAAACTCAACGGAATCGCTCCGCAAATTCTAAGATTGTTAGATGACCACTTACTAAAAAAAAAAATTAAAGGTAACTTTGTTAATTATGTTTCTACTTCAGACGTTTAACTCAAGAGATAAAACTGATAGTTTCTTATAGAAGATATGGTATTCGACTGTCTCTTAGATTATTGGCATTTAAAATGTATCAAGCGTAAAGCAGATTATACAACTACAAGTGTATAAGGTATGTAGGGTATCTGAATTTGACAGCGCTTGTTGGTTCTCACCGTGGGATTCTAGACGGCGCAAGTCCGACATGACTCGTGTGTATAGCTTGATACTATCACCAGTATTTTTATAGTGGTAGTGCTCGCAACAATAACATTTGTTGCCGAATGGGCCGGCTCATTCGGTGAAATACCACGACCTCACAGAAGACAGGTGTGAAGTAAAAATTTTCAGCGTTTCGTTTGATGAGTGAGGTGGTGGAGGCCCAATTCCAGTCCTCTTCCAGAGGGTGGGACGCCACCCTTCTCTAAAAAGGAAAGGATGGAAAGGGGAAGTGGATTTGACGGAGGGGGGATGGATGGGAGAAGGAAATATTATTTTTATTTATCCTCTCCTCTGTCCATTAAAGGTAGGCAACGCATCTATAACTCCATTAGCTTGTTGCAGATGCCTATGGGTATCGGTCAGTTAACATCGGGTGACCTCAGGTGACGTTTGCCACCTTTTTTCCATAAAAAATGAGTTTAATATTAGGAAATGTAAATAAAATAAACGTTAATAAACAAAAAAAGTTTATGCAACAGCTAATCATACTAAAGGCCACATCACGAAAAGGTACTTGGTAATTGGAACATTAAAGAGACGACTTAGTCAATGTGCGCAATGCGTCAGCCAGGGCGTCTGCGATAGCATCTGCAACTTGAACAGTCGAGTTCACACCCATGATGCCGATACGCAATGATTTCCCAGCTGTCGGTCCCAGACCCGGGAAAATTACGATATTGTGCCTGAAAACGATGAACAATAAACATTTTATAATTGCATAATTTATGTTATTTTATTACTCCCTCCATTTTTACCAAAATTAATTATTAGTTTAGTCAATGTTATTTACACCTACTCAAAGGAATTTTGGTTCGGAAGACTGCCTTAAACAGGACCTGACATCGTCACAATACTGGCCAAAACAGTAGAACTAAGTAACATTTGTTGTATAAATAGGCAGGTTATACCTGGAAACTTTCCGGTACATAAACATACTTCTGCGCTTCGTCTCGGGAGCCTCTGGCCTCATCTTCGTAAATGTATTATTACGTCGCTTATACGTTTGCGTAATATGGTGTATTATTGTCGTGTACAGTCTGGATTACGGATGACATTCTATACGATATATTCAACGGTAGAAAAACTTAAACGCCAGTGTATCGCAGTGGCGACCCCTGACGTCGAAAAAATACATATACTGCCACTGTTTGTCAATCGTTTGACGAAATAAAAAAACAATACTACACTATAAAACAACGTTGTATGATACATAGTTTAAATCGGAATTAAAATTTTTCACAGAATTCTGATTATTTAGCGTTGGGGGGGAGTGAACCCTTTAGGATCCCCTGGATCCGCCATTGTGTATCGGTTTCATTTGCAACTACAACTTACTTTTCTCTCAAGTATTTGATGACATCAGTGTAGTTGAAGCCCTTTGGTAGTACTAAAGTCGTGATGGTCTTCAGTCGGTGGTCAGGGTTTGGCACGAGGTACTGCAGAGGGAGCTGCTGTAAGCGCTTGTAGAAGTGTGCCGCTGTTTTTGCGTGTCTCTCCCATGACTTCTCTAATGTCTCATTGATAAGTTCACGGAGACATTGTCGCAGCGCCCAGACAAGAGGAGGCGACATGGTGTGATGGTAGCTGAAGAATTAGGAAAAGGTAAGAAAGAGAAGTAGATACAATAAAATAAACATAACTGTTGCTCGACGCCGGCTCAAGCGGGAAGTCATGACCTTTCAGAACACATTCATGAAGAGGCACCTATGTTTTTGCTTTTAGTAAATTTTGAAATTTGAGATGGCATCAAAATTCAAAATCTGCTATTAATTAATAGTCTGTATAATCTTTTAACTTTAAAAAAAACCAAAACCGACGTCATTTATAGCCATGTTAAGTCTCATTATAAATCCATGAAAACAAAACAACGTTTGTCGTAATTTTATAAATGTGTCAATTTTCGGGTATATCTTTGGAACCCAAGGTTCAATAACATTTGAAATTAAATGGGACCACTTAAAAATGTCCAGGTTCCTAAAAAAAAAAAAAAATCAGTTGATAAACGACGAAGTTATGACCTCAGAACAAAAAAAACAACATAAAAAATACAAGCGATTTGAGAACCTCTTCCTTTTTTTTGATGTCGGTCAGTCACAACTCATATCCTAAAATATTTGTAGTTCTACTGAGAATCGAACTGAAGATTTGCTTAACGACAGAAGAAAAAAGCTGTCATTCTCTTAAATGTTACGCAGTTTTAACTTATTTTGCATTTTGGCATACTAACGATCTTGTATTCCCGTAGCAATTCCACTGTTGGGCAAGTAATTTGATATCGAAATAGAACGGCGTATCGTGCTTCCTGTTGTTTATTTTCTCCCTGAAACAATACCAATACGGTATATCAGTTTCGCACATATGAAATAATAAATGGCGAATCCGTCAAGACGCGATTTAATCACGTTCGAACAGATAGCAATCGTTTCCATACAGTCCACCGTCTCTGTTCATAATATATTAAAAATATATTATCTTTGTGTATATTCTCTTTGTGTAAACATTACAATAAATTATCTCAGATATAACGTTTACTATTAAAAGATTGACCTATATGTGTTTATCTCCTGATATACTAGGAAAGTAAAAGTAAACAAATTATATAAATCTAGCCATAAAAACTAGATTTATAACACACTAATCTATCCATGTCGCTTCATCCTTCAGGGAAGATACGAGTAGAGATCGCTTTCCTACTTTTAATACGAACTTTTAGAGTCAATAATTATATTTTAATCCACTATATTTGAATTTTAATATTATTGCGGAATATTTAGGTTTAGCATTTGTATGGTGAAGAATTATTTAAATTTGTTCCCTAGTCTGAAACCAGCATTCTCACTACAATAATGATTTTTTTACTGTTCATAATATTATAAAATAAATAGGATTTTTCTAGTTTTCTGACCACATAGCATCAGGCGATCCTTGCTCATTTGCATAATCAAATAAATATTACTTACTCCGCTCTAGCGCTGAATGCAACCGGTGAAATACCCGCAGGGCCGCTTAGGGCTTTCTGCGTGGAAGTGTACACGCCGTCCACCCCCCACGCGTCCATGAAGAACGGCACGCCGCCGAGAGACACCACTGTGTCCACCAGTAGCAGTGTGCCATATCTGTAACCAAGGATGTTACGTACCTCCAGATACATATTATTTTCGGTAATGTGATAAAGTAACGGCTCAAGTTAAAACTCCCGAGAGACCCTAAGCGCTTAATTACACTTAAAGAGCTTCTAAGCAGCTTCTATTCTCTGCCACTACAGGCAAACTGTAGATGCGCACCCGTAAGGAAAAGACTGTATTCAAACACAAGAAATTAACACCAAGTTCGTCTAATAGTAATATAAATAAGGCCAAAACAAAACCCACTTCAAGTTGGTAAAATTCTTCCCTTTTTTAAGGATAAGAAACAAAAAAGCTTCATTTAAAATACTGGTTGCTACAGTAATATTGACAACAACTTTTGACACATGTTATCTATTATTGAAATTAATATACGCTTCTGCGTAAATTCCGCGTCAAATTACATAGCAAAATAAGCCATTTATAGCCAAGCTACGTCTCATTACAAGCCCATTAAACCCAAACAGGGCTTATCTACCAATATGTCAATTTTCTATATATCGTCGGAATCCAACGTTCAATGACATTCAAAACTAAATGGCTTCCACTTCCGAATGTCCCCTTTACACTAAAGGTTCATAAATGACGAAGGTATGCGGTTACAAAGATAAGAAAATACAACCGATTTTTTAAGCCGGTTAAAAATACTTAGCTATTGATTCCTCTTCGCCTGTGGACGCAGTGTGCGCGGTGCGATTTTTAGATTTAACGGAATAAACATTTCCGCACTAATATTTTATACTCCTTTATTTCCTTTTCACTACAGTTGTAAACTACTCGAGACATTTAATTAAAAGAGTTTTTAAATTGATAGTGCTGTGAGAGTACACGTTGCAAAAAAAACAGGGGCATGGCGTCGCGCGAAAAAGATTAATGATATAATTAAATTGTCTAGCGTTTCAGTCTCAACTAATTCCGTCCAAGCAATCGAAGCATTGATGTGGCCAACGGGCGAGATCTATACGAGACTTATTTAAATTTACGTACTTCGTTAAGTTATATAATAAAATCCATAATTCTATCAGTGGCATAGAAGGAACATATAATAGAATTATCAATATCTTGATAAATATGTATAAAAATATATTTAAGAGTGCGCATTTACATAAAATTTTATGAGGACATTCGCAGTAATACTCAATATACTATTAAATTGTAAAAAACTATGATGAATTATATAATTATTGATGAAAAAAAAAAGTCGACTTTTGTACGATTCGTTAAAGAAACGCGTTCACGTGTAAAATGGATAATAAAATAATGATGTAATTTTCGAAGCGAATTATTTGATACGTGATCCCGCTAACAATTGGCTGCGAAATCGCGTCTAGACTTACGAAGTTTTCAAGAAGTAGGTTTCAACCTTTTCAGAGATCCTAAAAGGCAAACGGTAGAACATTTTTAAGTGACGCTAACCTATCTTAACTTATCTATCTTAATGACAACAGGAGATTTATTTAAACAGAAAAGTCTATTTATTAACTCTCGTTTTCATTCGCTTTTTTGCTTTTGAAACAAATTTAGTACATTGTAAGACGTAAGCGGATATTCGGGAACTAGACAGCTTGTCATGCGTAAACGACGGTCGGGCAGGGTCGCACGTGACTTCGCCAGTTTTCAACTATAGATAACTATCCAATATCCTCTAACTGTCATTTATATCATACAAAGATTTACAATCTCATATTAAATTTTGTGTAGAGGCAGCTTAAACACGTATAAATCTCTAAATTTATATATTTGTATAAATTTGTTTAACATATTTGAAAAAAAAAAATATATCGGAGTATTTGTTCTTTTATCTAGAAAGCAATATCTATTTAGTTTTGATTCCAAATAGTCTGGATTTTACGACATCACGAAAAAAGTGTATTGGACTTAATGTTTTATGTGATGGGTTATGGTTTTTCATGGGTTGTATGTGTATATGAAAAGGAATGTATATTTTTATATATTTTCTAAAATGTTATAGCGACTGTCTTATCCTAGCCAAGCCTTAGTTAATATAATAACATAAAAAAACATAACGTGACCTAACATAAAATAATATAAAATATGACATACTTGTGACATATATCTCCAAGACCATCAAGTTTTTGTACCGTGCCCGTAGATGAATCACCGTGGGTAATGAAAAGTGCGGTTGGCCGATATATTTCCAGTTGTCTGTCGAGTTCCTCCAATGTGAAGGCGGTGTTATAAGGTACTCGGTATACAATTGTCTTGATTCCTGAAATGTAAGACAAGATGAAATAGTATTTAGGAATATAAAGAAGACTATAAAATCATTCCTTTTAAATAATTACCGTATCTATTAGCAATGTTGTATGCGCGCTCGTCCCATATGCCTCTGGTGGCAATGAGTAAGGTTTCTTTGGGAGCGACGAGGTTGGTGATCAAGGTCTCCATGCCCGTATGACCCGACCCACTAATAGCCAGCACCAGACTGCTCTTTGTTTGAAACGCATATTTGATTCCAGCGCGAATGTCATCTAGCACCTAAAGCAATCAAACTTTAGTCAGATAGCTTAACAGCGACTGCGGATTTGCGGAAAAGGAGATTCTCAATTCGCTTGTAATTTTTTTTATTTTTGTTACCTGAAACTTTGTCTTTTATTTTACTTAAATTTTTTATTTGTTGGAAAGGAAATATCCAAGGCAAATTTAAATTTAATTATTACTCAAAAATTTAATGGAACTCAATTTTTAATGTCATTGAACCTTGGGTTGCAAAGATATACAGAAAATTGACATATTGATATATTTAAGACAAGCCCTGTTTGGGCTTAATGGACGTATAATGAGACGAACTGTGGCTATAGTTGATTTAATAACTTATAAATAAAAAAATATAAAGTTGGTTCATAAATGTCGATGTTTAGAGGTAACAAACATAAAGAAAAACAAGCGACTTGAGAAAATCCTTTTTTATTTTTGTTATTAAAAATTAAAGGTTATTTGTTTTTTTGAATGAACTGACAAAAGTAATAAATATTTATAAAATATCATGCAGTCATCCACTTTAAGGTTTGCGCTTAATACAGTAAGGTACTCTAAATATCCCTTTATTACTCTCTAACCTATCGGTAACACAAATAACAGTGACGTTACAAAAGGCGGACCTACTGTTTTACTTCATAACGTAACTTTTATGAATTAATTGAGAAAGAAGGAAAGTTCACTCACGTTAAAGAAATCGTCGCACAACGGTGAAAAAACAGGTCCAGTCAGAACTTCACGGACTGACGGCCATACATTGCAGGGTCCCGGCCCACAAAACAGGGGCTCTTTAAATTTACGATCCACAATATTGGGCGGAGGGATGGACATATTTGTAGAATACATGACTTCTTAGCCTGAAAAAAAGGATTCTAATATTATGAAACGATGCGACAAAAAGAACAGTCGCCTATTTGTATTACTGTGGTGGTTGTGAATAACATGCTGACTTCGATGATGTCACAGACGTTCTTGTACACAGTATAAAAAAAGCTTACACTGTCGTAAAGTATAAAATATAGTGATGAAAAATAGTACAGATTTGTGGCTCGCTGTAAGAACATACGCGGGGGAGAAGAGACGCGAGTGGCGGGCGGGTGCGTCGCATTTCACATGAGTCTCATGTTATTGTTCACACGTAGTAAGTGATACCTTCTATACCGGTATAGGTTATTTATACGGTTATACTGCCATAAAACAAAATAAAAAAATGATATCACTAAGTATTTGTCGTAGCATAAAAACATTTAGGTAGTTTTTGAAAACTTAAGCTACTTTTAACTGTTTAATCGTTACATTAGTGTCATTAGGCAAGCATATAATGTCTCGATACGAATACTCCGTAAAGTGTGCTCAATCTACAAACGTTCTTATCCGAGATGTGTAGTTTCTTTTTAATCTAAAAGGTTTCCGTTAAGAGCAAATGTGTTTTTAAGTGCGATCGACACGAGTGCTCCGATACGCGCCGAGGGCTACATTAAAATCCTATTTGAAACGTTAAAGGATTCTTTGAACGGTTCA
>DWLR01000453.1:0-25565 GCA_018246295.1 Papilio alexanor hazarajatica
CATTAAGGCCTTTTAAAACGCATTAAAATATTATTAACTCGTTTACAAATACGAAGAAAAATAACCTAACAAGTATTTAAGTGAAAGAAAAACAATTGCAGCAAACGTAAAAAGTTGTCTCTTACATTCGCCCGAACAGCTAGCCATAGTACTCAACGGCATCTATCGTGTTAAAGACGTAAATAATGGAGAGGAAAAGCCTTTTAATCGAGCCAGCATATGGAGAGAACTGTGAGGCAACCTGCCTCCAGATAAACAAATGACAACGTGAAAGTGATTATATGTTTCTAGAATGCGAGAAGCGGAATACCACATTGGACATAAGGCACTGGAGAGAGTCGCCCGATAATAAATTGAAACAAAATAAAGACTAAGACAATGAGGTGCGCTAACAATGTACAGTCGAGTTCCTTCGCGGTATTGCACTTACAGAAAAATTGCCCGAAATTGCGACGAGCTAAACTCCGCCTCCTTCTTACAAATAACCAATTAGGGCGCTATCGATGTTTTGACAAAATAAAGTAAAATCTGTGACGTACCTGCCCTGTAACCCTGACTATTGTTATCACCGCTGTCTTTGTTTTCCGTTCGGGAAGTTTTACGACCTCTGCCATTCTCTGCCATGCCTCTATTGTTACAACATTAACCAAACTTTTTTCGTCCCAACGCATTTAAAAGTAACATCCTATTGGTTATTGCTTCTCCGTCAACGTCTCCAGGCGTACGAAAGGTTCGAACAATTGTCTCTTTTAAAGTGGAATACCGCCAAGGAACTTAACTGTACGTAAACAACTTCCGAAAATAACTGTTGCTGACAAAATATCATAAGAAAACGAGCTTCCTAATAAAAAATAAATTTCGAGCTTAGTATAAATATAAAAAAAGTAATATTATTATGCATTAAGATCGCGACAATTAAAAACATAAACAAAACTTTAAGAAAATGATATAAACATGCTAAAAGCGAATGTTCCTTCGCGCCAAATATTACATTCGACAGATTAAAAAAAAAACCGTATAAAAAGCGCGCGCGCGAGTCGTGGAAGGCGCCAAAAAGCCGCCGCCATTCTGAGAACGGGGATGAATGAAAAAAGCCATAAAACTAAGCAGCCACGCCGCCAAACGGTTTCACGTGCCGCTGCACCAAAATTGTTCGAGACTTAACAATTTAACGATAACAAGCGTTCCCTTTTTGCTCTTCATCCAACTTTTTTTGTCGCGCACTATCTCATTCTGGCAGCCATCTTATCTTTACTTTGTACTCGATATTATTATATATTCATCATTTGCTTGCGTTGCTTCAAACTAACAGTTTATCTATTCTATTCTTGAGAGCATTCTTTGAAAGTGCTCTTTTTCAATTTGATATTCAAAAAATCAATAAAAACAAAGTGTAATAGAAAGCATAGCATCCGGTAGGTTCAATAACGACAACGACATAAAAAACATTTATACTCTGATGTAAATTCCTGAGTTGATGGCTATTTTAAACGGAAACCTAAACGAGTTGACTGGGAATCATTAGACGTTGCATATTATATTTATCCTGCGATAATAATAATGTTAAAAATATTAATTTGAACATCTAGACATGATAAACAATGTTGAATTAGTTCAGAGTTGCTAAAGCTTGTTGCTAAAAAGTGTATAAGCAAGTCCTTGACTAAGTGGGCTAATACTTTCATTAAAACAGCACCAATACGTTGCATTATAACGATCCCGTTCAGAATTGTCTTGTATTTCGTTATCAATAACATTACATATTACATAAGTATTTAGCAATCGATACAACTTTCAATAAATTTCTATAAAAATATCAAGTCAAATATTTTTGGTGCATTAATGATAGTATTATTTACTTTAATCGTAACTAACAACACTCAAAGCGTTTCTACAACCTACAACGTAATGGATAACCAAAGCTGAATTAAAGACATGGAAAATAATCACCGTCCCATCGCATTAGACCGACGCCTTTGTCGGACAGAGTCATTGTCCGAACAATGATATTAACAAAAATTTATTCATCGCAAAGAACAATAACCGATCCTCTTTCCCGGGAAACGTCTCCTCGGTCTACCCCCTAAACAGACAATAGATCCATTGTCAATTCTTTTAGTGTATAGACGAAATTGTTTATCCATCTTTTGGTGTCCTTTATTCCTCTAGCAATATAAACAAATTCTGTGGCGTCATTTATGACACTTCCCTTTTCAACAGCTGTCTTTTCGAAAGGTGGTAGGTGGGCAAGGTCCACGTTATTTCAACATCTTTAAGCCGGTAATGACCGACCACGGTAACAAATCATTTCCCCTAGCGCTTCCAAGGACGACCTTCCATTTTCAAATGTTACGATATCGGTAGCTTTTGTAGCGTGATGAAATTTTTGATGACTTTTTTTTGAATTTTACAGTGCTATAAAAATAAATTTTGCAAGAAGCCCTAAAGAGTTAGGCTTTATTACGATATCGTCATTAATATTTGGTGATTAAACATTTGTCACAAAGAGTCTGTGAAATTTCACAGTGCTAAGATTCTACTAGGAAAGATTTTAGCAAAGACAGTAGTATGTATATACATATTATATAATAATTGTAATATATAATTGTTGCAAAATTAAGCTTGAAGGTACATAGAAGGTTTTCGCGAATATATATTAGGTGTATTAAGGACAAAGTAAGTCTAGCATTACTATTATTTTTAACTAAGACTACCTTATCCAGATATATAATATGCAATCCGGTAATTAAGTCAAAGAAACAGGTGCGGTATAATAAGTAAATAAAATAATCTAAAAGTCAAGTCGATTATGAATAGTCAAAATTCAAACATTGAAACAAAATACAAAATACCGAAACATTAACTTTTACCTCGAAAGCACACAATTCAACAAAACTGAAAGGCAGGTGACCGCAACTTTTTTAATAAAACTTTTTGTCGGAGACAGGTGCACTCAGCGGCCTCTGTCCCCCCCCCCCGTACGTCCCCCGTACGTCCTCTGAATGAATCTTTAAACATTTGTTAATCCAGCCAGCAATGTCTTTTTAATGTTCGCCTATTTGGTGATATGATCATTTCTGACATTTTTTGTTGGCGCCCTAATGAGACGTTTTTCGTAAGGAGTTCGGATACACCTAGTAAAAGACAGGTGAATCCGTTGGCTCCGATTAGGTAAATAGCTCCATATTAAAATATTTTGTTACAGATAAAAATAATTTAATGTCTGTGATATAAAAAAATGAAATACATAATGGCCTTCTGGTCAATTACAGACACGTGATCGTTTAGTTGTTGTTAGATAACGGTACTGTAATTTATATGATACTAGCTGTTGCCCACGACTTCGTCTGTGTGGAATTCAATATTGATGTATGTACATGTAAATACATACATATATCTGGATGAAAAACGTTCCGCGGAAACCGTACATTTTCCAGGATAAAATCCTAAGTGATGTTCCAGACCATAATCTATCTCTATGCCAAATTTTGTCCAGATCTGTTCAGATAGTGTGGAATTACGTGGTGACAAACGTCCACCCAAACATTCGCATTTTTAATATATTCTTTACCCTCTTTTTAATGAAAATATGTGTACAAAGTTTAACGATGATCGGTTAAGTAGGTTTTACGACCCCCCCTCCCCTATACCCTTTCAGTCCTTTTTTCCGCAATAAAATAGCATATTTTATTTCCTACTTAACTAACTTATATATTCAGTTCTTTTTTAATTTAAGTATTACCTAACCTAAATAAATAAATTAAATAACCATTTTATTACCAAAAAAAAACACAAAACACAACCTAACAAAGTGCATAACAAAAAAGAGACAGTTATCTTGAATTACGCCCATTTTTGCCGTCGATTAATAGATTTAGGGAGACCGTAAAGAAAGTGAAATTTAAGTTTCAGTTTAATCACTGCCAAAATGTCATCTGAAATCTTAGGACGCCCTTAAAAGATATGGACTCGATATTTATCCCTTTACAGCAAAGTGACGGTTCAGATATAGCATTATTATATAGTTGATTAAATAACCAATCAAATTTTTACTTAAATCGCCACATACTTTTAGTGAGACAGAATTTTTTTACCCAATATGTGACAGTAAAAAAGGACACATTTTGTAAATCCTTATAATCGGTGTGAATATTAATTTTAAAATTTACCAAATCCTATTTTTTATTATTTTATGACATCTAGTGATCTAACAAAGCAACATTGTAAAAAAATTAAAGTTTAATTTTTTGACCCGCTTTGTAATATAAACACGCAATCCCGTACAACCGAAAAGTCCAGCCTAAGTAGAACCATGATCAGCTCATTGGACTTTATAGATGGAAGGTCAAATTACATTGGCAATAACAAAATGTCTATTTTAACTTTGTGTTATCTTTGAACCATCTTCATTTTATAGAATATCATATATAGTAAACTAAAGTTTCACCCCTATCAACTAAATAGTCATTTTATAGCATTTTTTCCGAAGAAATATTTAACGTAATACTTTAAATTGATATAACTTTTTTATTTAAGCACCGATTTAGATGAAATAAAAATTTAATCTAAAGATTGAAACTAATTACTACACATTGGTGAAAACCGCATCCAAATCGGTCAAGCCGTTTCTAAGATTAGCGCGAACATTGTAACAGACAAAACAGACAAAAATTTTAAAAATCGTTGTTTTGAGTTCTATAGCATTGGTAAATACCCGCTGTAATAGTTTTGCTTATTTATTTTCCATGTACTGACACCGATCAGTTACGATTTTATTATATCTATAAATGTTACCTTTCAATGCAACTGACAAATATTATATGTCCTGTTTAAGATGTTACATATAAATATTTATTTTTATAATTCTCTAAATACGGAAGAATGAGATCAAAGAATGCTTTAACGAACGAATGCATATCAAGACTGGCGGTGCTCGTTTAGAGATAACTAGAAAAATTTCGAAAATAAAAGCTTAAGCTTCTGAAGCCTCAAACATTAATGGATTTAAGGTTTAAAAATATGTTTTAATCGCCTTTTCTATTTATTACAAGGACATAGACAACGGCCATAGGCACACATGCAATACAACCATTCTACAGCTCGTGTGTTCATACACTTTAACGCACTTCAAAAGCCGCGTCAGACGTAGACTAATAAATAAAAAGGTCGAAGTCTCACTTATACATTTTCGCAAGAATTTCAATTACTCGTCACGACGAGACGTTGGGGGGTTAAGGTTCTATGCACGCATAGAACCTTAACCCCCAACGTTTCGATCATAATCAATTCTTAAAACCAATTATGTTGATCGTTCTTGTATTACATCAAAGTATATTTAAACTGTCCGGTTGTTTAAAACAGTATGTTCGGACGCTTGATGCACGTGCCGTAATTTAACTCACAGTTATAAAATTCAATGAAAATTGAACTTTATTTATATAGAATAGATATATAACTTTCGCATATTCATTCTCTTAACTGCAACGAATATCCAGATTTCGCGATAAGAAAACCACCCGTATTTTAGATTGAATTATCGGCAACGCTTATTACTTTCTACATAAGACTGAATTTTGAGAAGCAATAATTCTTAGAAAATAAGGGAAAATGTTTAAAAGGAACAATTTAGTACAATTTGTTAATATTCTAGAATTAGACTGACCGGTTGGCGTAGTGGTAAGACTACTTGCCTTTCACGCCGCAGGTTGTAGGTTCGATTCTCACACAGGACAAACATTTGTGCATGAACATGTCTATTAGTCTTGAGTCTGGATGGAAAGACCACCGGAGAACGGGCAGCAGCGTCCTTTTCTTGGAACATACTGCGATCGCCAACCCGCCTGCCAAACGTGGCAGTGGCATATTTCCCCCCAATTATGCGATCAATGGGGGAGGCCTACGTCCAGCAGTATGGACGATCATATGCTGTGGTGGTGGTGTCGGTGGTAGAATTCTAAATTATAGAATGTATTGATTCTTGCCAACCGTAATTTTATCGGAGGTTTTTGGATCTCACGAAGTTTACCTTTATTTCTATCAATCATAATTCAACATTATTTATATTCGAAAAAAGTTATTGGTCGTACTTCAATTTTATTCAAAACAACTTCACAAAAAGTTTTCCAGACTAAAATTTATTTAATATTAAAACGCAGCAACGTAATAATGAATGCAAACTAGAGGAAATGAAGAAAAAAAACAATATTAGGAGACAGCTAGGCCTCGCTAACGAGTAGCGGCTCTACTCCAGAGCGTTCTTACGCCGTAGAATCCGCGGCAAATTATCAATTCATATTCTCGTATTAGCATATTTTAATATGGTTATTTTTCAAGCACCTTCTAACTCCCGAACCATAAGAGGTGTAGATGCCCAAATTATTTCCTTTTAAAAAAAGGTTCATTATATTTTTTAGTAACATATATTATCATAAGGTAAAATCTCATTCGAATGTATAATTAGGATTAAAATCTACATCGAAAACTAAGTTTTACGCAACGCAGCACAATTGCACTATTTTAGATTCACTCATTTTGTTTTCTTACGATAGTGAAAATGTAGTCCGAAAATCCGAGATGTTAATCAACAATTTAGTTTAGAATTTGTTGCTTGTTTTGTAACGTGATGTTAAAAATATTAAACTGTCAATGCAGATTGATGATATGTTGGTTGGAGACAAACAAACAAATAATGTTGTGGGCGCATCTCTATAAATGCTGCTACTGATGATGGCTCTACAATTAAATGGTCGCTATAACGCTATACTATACAATCGCTATGATCTATTTACGTCATACGCACCTCTTACAAGCCGTCATTAGTGTAAATTAACTCATCACGCTCTCACCGGGTACACCGCGAAGCGATAAACGATCATTTATACTCCAACAAGTTCGCAATACATATATTTAGATGTTCCGCGGAAACATAAAACACGTACAGACAAGGTTACACCTATAACATTGTAGTTACACTGCGATGTTACTGCGTACACTACGCAATATTTAGAACGTACTTTGTACTGAGTTTATTGTTCGACTTATTGCGTAGATTAGTAGTCGACATGTACAGTCAAGTTCCTTGGCGGTATTCCACTTTAAAAGAGACAATTATGTGAACGTTTCGTACGCCTTGAGACGTTGACGGAGAAACAATAACCAATAGAATTGTTATTATTAATATGTTACTTTACATGTGTTAGGACGAAAAAACGTCGTTTAATGTTGTAACAATAGAGTATATCAATCATACAATAGAGTAGATCCGCAAGTAATGATTTCGCCTGAATGGCAGAGGTCGTAAAACTTCCCGAGCGGAAAACAAGACAGCGGTGATAACAATAGTCAGGGTTACAGGGCAGGTACGTCACAGATTTTACATTTTTTGTCAAAACATCGATAGCGCCCTAATTGGTTATTTGTAAGAAGGAACTCTGCCTGAGTTTAGCTCGTCGCATGGAACAGGGCAATTTTTCTGTAAGTGCAATACTGCGAAGGAACTCGACTATGAAATTATATCTGAGGTAATCAATAAAAAGTTTCTAGAATGTTCGGCACAAGCTAAATAGCTTATTCTATCAATCCTATGGTGACCACTCTGGGACTGGACTGGCCCCCTCGTTACATATAACCAAGTTAACACTTCTCTCTATTATATCCAAGTAGTTTTGGGAATGAAAATCTCTTCGAACATATGTCGATAAAATTAAATAAGCCATAACGATTAAAACTCTATGCCAGCAATATAGATGTCAATCAGTCACATAAATATGAAATATCATATAAAAATCTAATCGAAAATCGAACTGTTCGAAAATCAACGGTCACGTTCATCTGGCGCCAGATGAAAAAAAAAACTTCACCTGGTTCATAGAAACATCACGCCAACATTTGTTCATGAGTATAAATCAAAAGCCGAGACATTGTCCGACCCGCGCCCCCATAAATCCTCAACCCCCATAAACAGTATTAAAATGTATACGCATTGGGCTCAATAACGATGAAATGTTTCCTACTGGCTTGCGTTAATTGATGAATTGTATGGAATTTATTTTACCATAAACTTTAATAACATACCTAAACTGTATGTTTCACCTTAAAATTTAAGTGTATCTTTGTATATTAATGATTTTTATAATTATTTTAATAATTCATCAATCAATCACAAATAAATTAATAATAATTAATTATTTATTACCCGAGATTTTGTATACATGGAATTATCAAAGAATCGAAATTAAAATCCGAAGAATCACATATAAATCTCTACATGATAACTTTATCGCATATGGCATAGTCTTTAAGATTTCAATGATAATTAATTTTATGTATGAAATGTAATTAAACAGTAATTTTTAACTTTTATTTGGACTTTCCAAAGCGATACTAGGAAGACCGGGGCAGCTTACACCAGTCCTCAGCTATATGGATTTCCTAATTAGTAAAAATCCGTTGCACACTGGCGGAAGGGTCTCTACCCCATACATCGGCGGAAACAATGGCCTGTTCCAGGAATCGAGCGGGATCGGGCGCGGTGATTTATCGGCAACGTGTCGATCCTATCGCGATTACGACATCGCAAATCGAAAAAAAAAGTCTATATACAACTGTGGCGCCATTTGGTGCGTGAATTCCGATAATTAAGGAAAAGAAGTAATAAACAGTTATTTTTTTTAAATTTCAATAGATTTATGGCGTATTAATGTTCTTATTGGTCACTAAAAAAGCTAATCGGAGCTCGGCCCATTCAAAGATCCGCAATTGAATAACGACTCAAACTAAAAAAAAAAACTTTGAAAATTTCACACTTTATAATTATACATAATTATAAAGTGTTCATTTGATATTATTTTATTATATAAACTTTTTGCTGTTGATGTTTCAATCCAATGGAAGTAGGAAAAGAAAACTCAATCATATCCTCTTTTTATCAAATTTTTGAGTTCTCAAATGTGACAATATATAATCACATGATATTAAGTTATTGTTCTTTGAATTCCAATAAAGTAAGAGGTAAGAAATGTATTCAACTAGAGGATATTTCCAATACTTTAAATATCATACAACAATAAGCTTAAAAAACAAGCTTTATCCCCTCAATAGACCGAGTTATCCACGATACCCTGAGTTTAGCGCTTAGCAACCGATCGCCGCAATAGCGTGTATCAAATATTCATATTCACTTATCGCCAAATTTATCGGCTGCTGAACCCCGGACCTGCAGCAAGCGGCGCCGCGTTAGCAAACATTCCACTAGCGATATCGGCGCGTGGTTACCGGACACATTCGCCACCACTCGACCGATACGAATGGACAAAGAACTCGTCGAAAGATTACAGACGGTAGGTAAAATAGTAGGTAAATAATAGCAAATATCTATGTCGGACGTTGCTTGTAAACGTGTTAGACTCTACACAAAACATACACACTCTTTAGTGACAATATATATACATATATTCTTAATGTCTCCCATATGTAATGTGACTTAATCAACATATAATTCTGTGTGATTTAATCAACATGTAATACCAAAGGAAAACTTATTTAAATCCTTTTCCTTCCATAATTTTCTATCACTACATATTATTTATCATTTTGTGATTTACCTTTTATAAAAATTACTAAACCGTCCCGAGACTCTAAGAAAATTACTTGTTCAAAAAAGATTAATCTTAAATTTGAATGGAATTTAGTGCTGACGTTGTCTAAGACGGAACAAAAGGAGTTTCTAGTCGGACAACTAAAACATGCGGCATTTAACGAACGTCTGTAACGAGTGATCCGGTCACTTCAATGAATATTAATCTGTATCAGAAGCCATTAAATTGTATTGCACTGTATACTGTTGACAGTCGCGGTACTCGTAAATGGCAAGCGGCGCCGCAGGGCACGCCTAGTGTTGCCAGCGTCCATACTAGTTGACATATTAAGCGTCAGAGAAAGTGGATACGCAACGACTCTGCTTCTAATTCATCAAGGCTTCGGGCTTAAAAGCCTTTCTCTGTCACGTCGTGTTCGGTTAAATGTCATATCATATCGTTTTTATTGTGATTGTTCTCGGAGGTTTTGTTTTGCAATTTATACTTTGTCCTTTACATCCGTCCATTAGATTTTTATTACTTTCGAGAGATGTCTAGGATTGCTAATCGATGGATGCGAATATATGTCAAATTTAATGGGAGTGATAACATTTGTTTGCTTCCAAATATTACGACCCGCTTAGAATATGTGACAGTTGTTTAAGGCAGTAGTCTGGTCTAGAAATTTGCCAAAATCAATTTTGTCAAATTTCTTTTTCAAACAAACCACTTTTCTAGCTACGTGTGTTTTCGCCGAAGGGTTCACAACAATACTGAAGACATATGATGAGTGTAAAAATCGGACAGAAAGCAAACGCTTATATAACGCTAAGTAATCAACAGAGAATCGACCGTTCCGAAAGACGTTCGTTATTCGCCTCAAAAGAAGCCAGGAGTGCTATAAGGGAAGCACTGTTGGCTCAAGGCTATTTCTATGAAAAGCAAAAAGGAGCAATCTATGGACCCGGTTTGGCAGATTAACTTTCAGTAAGCATCGATAATTCAATTTAAAACTTTATACGCGTTTATCTCATAAACTATATTTTTCAAATCGCCCACGATATCTCGATAACTAATTGACCGATCGAGCTCAAATTTTGCACATACCTTTGGTAACCTCTTTCTGAGGACTGGTAGCAGAATTGAGCCGAACACTTATTTTGCCCACATTTTATAACTCGTTGAATACCCAAAAATTTTTGTAAAATCGTTAATTAAACTTTAACAGTTCCCCGTTTCGTAACAAAGTTTTTCTAAGTACTAATTCTGCTACCATTGCTCAGAATACTCATACAGATTGAGAATATATTTTTGTTTATTTTTTCAGACGCATACAATATCGCCTAGAATGGGCGCCGATTGAGGCGGGTTTCGGCGGACTACGTCGTAAAAATTGAAAAACTACATGAAAATAGTTTTTAAATATTTTTTTTTGAATCGTAGATACTTTCTTAAAGAAACAATGGATGAAACAAAACATGTGTAACATTTGATCAATACAACTTCAACGCTTAGTTCCAACGCTTATTTTCAACGCAAAGTTATTCCAACCCAAAAATGACGTCAAAAATTTCGCGCTGGACTAGATTCCGCCTTAATTATTGGCGTGTAGCGCTCTTCTTAACTTTCAACTTCCAATAAATATGCCTCCTTGTATACCAATATGTATACGCTAAATAAACACTAAAAATTCAAAAAAGCAAGTTTATTAAAAAAAACCAACCTGTACTCCAGAGAATAATACGAATCGAATGATACCTAACTTTTCGAAATCGGTCAAGCCGTTTGGGCTACAGGAGGTAACAATAGAACGGACATATATACATACATACATTTGTCAGAAGGGCAGAGGTATGAAAGATAAGATTAAAAAATTTGAAAAATCTGAAGTGTGATGAACTTTGAAATAACTTTCAAAATAACTAACTTATTTTGAATGTTTTCATTTCATTTTCTTCATACTTTTCTTTCTTGTTTTTCCATTCTAACTAACCTTAAACACTTGTGCTAGGATATGCGACAATAGTCGAATGGCGACAATAGTTGAATTACGGGCGGGATTCGAACCTACAACCTCATGATCGACAGTCCGTAATCCGTACCTTAAACCATTAGGCTATCGGCGCTTCATTATACAAATAACTGTTTACATTTATCATAAACGGTTACCAAAATCAGAATTAATTACAGGTTGCAAGCCGTTATCGTACCGCACCCGACCGTTTGCAATTTTCCTTAATGATGGCACAAAAACTTAATTATGCAATAAGTCATTCAATTCACTTATGGTATTTATCACTCGGGCTTTTATCGGGGCGCCATCTTGTGGTACTAAAGTAATCTTTAGGATTTTATTTGACCCAAACGGTTAGTCATTAAGAGATTCAAAGATACTGTCTTATATTAAACCCTGAATTTTTAATTCGATATCTAAATAACGATTAGCAAGAAACCTTGGGAATGAGAGAATTCAGGACCAGTCGGAGTAATGAAAAAGTTGGAATTAGAAGATATAGGTTTATTTATTGTATCCAACAGAGAACTTTTGGTGTTGAAGGATGGAAAGGTTTATTTATTCTGTATGTGGCAACGATATTCAAGGTAGGGCGATGAATATGTAATAATTAATAATTGGCATGACAATGATGATTAATTTAAATTCATTGAATACATAATTTTGAAATAAAAATGTTTACGTTCACAAATTCGTTTTTCTTTAAATCCCTAAGTCGTATTTCGTATGTTAAATATTAGAAAGAAAATAGACGTTAGACGCGATAAAGTTTAAAGCATAGAGAATGAAGAAGAAATTTAAATGAATCTACGATAATTTAGGTCACCAGTGTACTTGGGGACTGCCTTATCTAGACATTCATCTGATATTCAATTAAAATTGTATTTATAAATTATAAAAATTAATTTGATCGTTTTATATATAGAAAGAACCATTAATTAAATTAATAAATCTGGTCCGCTTTCGCAGTATTACGAAGTGATCAACTGACATTTAATTTTTTTGCCGTTGAGCACCATTATTAAATAAAAGCAAAGCTTAATTTGTTGAGTAGCGGTAAAAAAGGTATCAGTAAAAAAACGTATTCCTACTGTAATTATACGAGATCTGCCAAATTAACCGAACGAACCAGCCGAACGTTTACGAGGAACTGTGTTAAGTTATTGCTGTCAGCAAACAATGTAAATAAATAAAAAAGTACTCACTTTACGTAAGATTGGATCATTAACGGTCGATTGTTTCGGATACAAATGTGAATGAACTGGCGTGTTTTGATTGATTACAGCGAGATATTTTGCTAACAAAATATATATTTGCCTGGCAACCAATATCTTGTCATTGGGTTGTTCGTATATAAAAAAGAGTTTTCTTAAAAAGTATCCAGATACAATTCTTCTTCGTTCCGATGGACGCATCTGCAACTTTAGTGTTTGGGTATCACTGTGATAACATCGCCTTGACCCGTTTCTTTGTCTGCTTTTTGTTTCTGATTAGAAAAATCGATTAGAAAAAGGCGAGAGATGTTCAGAAATCGATTTGCTTGGACGGCGCAATGAACCTGCAACAAATACTCAGTCAGAACCAGTCAAGGAGTTCCGAGAACTACAATTATTTTTAAATGTGTAACGTCGTTAACCGGAACAAGTCGAGCTTTGTCTGTACTTACGAAATTGGAACGCGATCAAATTGGTCCGGCCAGCTGGAACATTGACATAAAACCTAGGTTTTTGTTATACTTGATAACTGTTTGATCTATGTTTAGAACATTCGGTCATTCCTTCAATCACGGCTTGGAAGAAATATGTAAATTTTACAAAGCAGGTCCCAAGTTAAATACGTCTATCATCTCCCTGCCCTTTTCCCACTTGCGTAGGGTCGGCACAGTATGTTTTACTCTTCCATGTGTCCTGAATTCTAATATAGTTCATACTGCAACTGGTTTTGGCTATAGTTTTACGGCCGGCCGCCTGCCGGACGCCAACCCTCCTTGGGAATACGTTAAATAAGTTAAATACGTCTATGTTAAAAAAAATGTGTCAGGTGCACACATTTTTTTTAGTAGTATTTTATGATGTGTGGAAATGATGTATGAAAAAAGTGAAGTAATGTAAAAGTGATGAAACAAAAGTGAATAGAAAGCGGTTCGGTCGAAAGGCGATTTTATGAGAATCTAAAACCGTCGAGCATGATGCGTATACTCATGGATATAAGCGAAAGAGGTGGAAAGATCGCGCTGAATGTAAATATGTAATCTCTTACAGGTGATAGGGGTACAGGTCTAAGTGCGTATTTATTTACTTATTGTGTGTATACAACTGTTGCTACAGATTAGCTTAGAATGAATGCAGGCAGGTCATCGGATATTAAGTGACCGCAACCATCTGCAACAAGCTAATGAGTTACAGATGCATTGTCTACCTTTAATGAACAAAAGATGGGATGACCAGAAAAAGGATATTTCTTTTCTCTCAAATCCACTTGCATCCTTTTCATGTAAGAAGATATAAAGAGGAACATTTCTAGAACTGGGCCTCCTGCATCACACTGATCAGATAAAACTCAGAAAACTACTTCACGCCTGTCGTCTGTGAGATCACAAAAATAAAGGGCGAAAAAAAAAACACTTAAATGATAACGACATTTAAGAATGAAATCGATTATGACTATCGATCAGGATTTGGCAACGATAATGAAACTTTACGTGCTAATAGTATCACACTGGGCCTGTGGTGGTGGCACTGAACGCGAGAAGCTATGAATGCTAGCTATGCGAGAGGCTATGAATGACCGTCGCTCGATTCCTTTTCACCGATCAGTCACTGCTCTCGGCGTGCGATTTGAATTTTACATCGATGTATTGCTAGATATGGCATAGTACACATAATAATTTTAAATTAATATATGATTTTTCTTGTAATTTTATATTATGTGTGCAGATTAATTAACATATATACAAATATGCTCACAGCGTTTTGCTCAACGTTTTGTTTTCGCCTGCCAATTTCTTGGAATTCAATTGAAAATGTTTCTAAGTGATTTAAATCTTGGAGTTTAGATGCCATTTATGAAGTTTTGAATATTTCTTTTATTAAACGTTCGGATTTTACCTATCAAATTAAAAAGCAAAATGCCGAAATAATTCGTAAAATAATAATGTGGATTAGAAAATCTATGTTCACATGATGTCACTTCCATATTTATTATATCGTCGTAAATGCTCGCGAATGTGGGATACTCAGGCGTTGTAATTGCCCGTTTTGGATCAGTATGTGTCGGAAACAATAAGATTTTATTAGTGAGCTAAAATTTGAGTATTTCCAGCTCAGAATCACGTGAACTTATTTATATGGCATGTTTTTTAAAACTCAATTAAATATTTAATATTCAAATAAGGACAGCCACGATCGTAATTACTTGAAAAGGGGGCAAACGAGCAACGGGTCGCCCAATATCAAGCGATCACCGACGCCCATGGAAATTCGCAACACCAGAGGAACCGCAAATGCGTTGCCGGCCTTTGTTTATCGAAAGGTGATTGTTACCAATCGCTTCGCTAAACAAATTTTGCTGTTTCAAAGCAAAGCATTTATTATTTGAACGCTCCTATCGGAATTTGTTATATTTATTTGTATAAGTTTGTTTGTTTGCAGCTTGACCTATTGGCGACAGCTTGGTATGGAAAGACGACCGGTTGGTATGGAAAGTGATTGATATCGGGCACCGAATCACGTGGGCGACGCACTCTCTCCACATTGCTCTACCTCGCCGCTCACTTGCCGTATGTTCTAAGAAACATCTAGATACGGCAAAGTTCGTAAAATAATTCTTCATATAATTCTCCAGGATTTCCTTTGTGTACCTCGCATTCAAACGAAACGATCTGAGTCCTAGTTTTTTAACGACGTCTGTATTTCTGTACAATTATTATGTGGGTACCTTAAAGAGTTGCAATTGTTACACAAACATGTTCAATTCGACTTGGCTTGCACGTCCCATGTAACTAGACAGCATTGACTGTTCCTTTTTTTTTATAAAAGAAGGTGATAATCGATTAAGCGGTGACTTAAGTGACCGCAAGCCATAGGCTTCGGCAACAAACATTTGCGAGTTGCCTACCTTTAATAGACAGAGGAGATGATACAAAAATGGACATTTCCTTCTCCTATCCATCCGATAAAAGATGTTGTTGCAGACTCTACCACTGTTATTTTATAACTGGATATTTATTTGAAAATATTAAATCAGCCGTTTCTGTGAAGAAAACACTATACCTTCACAGTACAGTGGTAGCAACAACTTCTGTTGCACGAATGGCCCGATCGACTAGTGAAATGTCACGACCACACAGAAGACAGGCATGAAATAGAAGTATTCTGCGTTTCACCTGGTGAATGAGGTGCCGGAGACCTTATTTTAGTCCTTCCCCCCCCCCCCCACCCTTTTCTTATAAGGAATGGGTTCGAAGGGAAATAGAATTTGATGGACTGAAGAGGTGACCGTTTGCTCATTTGCAACCTTCTTTTGTAAAATAAGTTCCTTTATATACAATCCATTAAAAAAACGTTTCAAAGTCAAATAAAATAAAATGTCATCAGTTCATACCGCTTTTAACCGTTATCATTCATAGAAAGTTTTACGTAGAATCGGACATTACTTACGTTCAACAAACTTTAGGAAAATAAAATGAAGAAAACAAATTTCGATCGGAAGCGATAACAAAACATTGCATTCCGCCCGCACATCTATCATCTAGTTATTGTAGAGGATTGTGAACGAAATCTGCTAAAACAGGTCAATGACCCGTTCATAAAGTAAATAAAGAGCGTAACACTGTCAAAAAAAACTTGCCGCCCACAACCGCGCGAGTGAACTAAGATTTTTTTTATGTAACACATTTTTCAGTTTTAAAATTACCTATTCAGCTCTACGCCAAGTTTTTTTACAAAGTAGAAACAAAAATTCAGGATTTCTCGACACATTGAAAGCTTAGTAAGAAATATGTTTTAATTTAATTCTTAAATAGAAAGTCATAGTACATAATATACGCAAATAAATAAGTTTGGATAAAATCAGATGCTAGAAGACAGAAATATTTAAATAAAAATGTTACTACATTAATTTAATTTTCTTTTATTATTTTCAAACTTTCTGTAAAATAAAAGTCGAATGGGTAATAGGTATACTATGGGTATGGGTAATCACCCGAAGAAAGAATTGCGTCGATGGATGTTAAAAAGGATTTTTTTTTAAATTACAACTTATTTAATGATACGTTTTCCGCAAAACATTTGGAAATCTGAACTGATACATTTGACATAATTATATTTAATGTAATGTTTTCCTTCTTTTTTCTATTCTGTATATAATATATAAATAAATTTTGTATATATAAATAGGAACAAAAAGAATTTCCGCAAAATTTGGTATCAGTTTTATTCACTTTTTTATATCAAAAAATTGTACCATTAATTAAAAAAATTAAAATTTTAAATATTATTGATTGGAAACATTAAAAATCCTATAATGAATATATGCGGTATAAAACAATGTTAGTTGTTGGAGGGAGGATCTAATTGATAGTTCGCGTCCGGAGGCTGTTGACCGCCGGTTCCGGGTTCGACACCCGACATCTCACGTCATCGCCTTATCTACTGTGACGTGGAAACGAATTTTCCTCTATAAGTTATTTTCTAGACATTTTCGTTCGACGTTGACATAAAATTGTATGTATTAGAGATAACAATTGATAATTAGCGTATCTAAAAAAAGAAGTAGGTACGACTAATTGAAGTAAACTTGAATGAATAAATATTATTCAAAGATAAAAGATAAATTTGTTTATAGAAAAAGCTGTCGTGGCACATATGTACATCTCATTTTTTCGTATATTACATATTCGACATCCGTCTTACAACTTATATCCTTCTTTTAGTCTAATCAATCGTTTTACCGTTTTCAGCCCTTTTTGGACTTTCTACAACAAAGATTTCTTTTTCTTCTTCTTGACGCATTTAAAAAGATGAATTAGGTAAGCCTCATAATTGATTTTGTTTATTTTTGTTAATAAATTGATGTATGAATATTTTATATAACATTATCTAGTTATTATACATTAAGAATTTTTTTAGACAAATCATTGATCCGCTAAGTCTTTTTATTGGTATATTTTGAGGTGTAGAAGCAGAGCGCTTCATCCGTCCATTGCTCCCGATGACCAGTCCCGTCTATTCAAACAACACCAGTTTTATCATCAGCAAGAAATGGGCAGCAAAAAAGAGCGAAACACGAGTTATCAATAGTGGGTGTCAGTTCTTTGAACTGCTAAAGCTAGACAATGCTATACGCAATCCATATAATACCTTATTGTAATGCAGTAAGGTTTTAAATCGTTAACTGTACGATCCCAAATATGAACTACATCCAGTTTTACCGAAGTCGTGATGGACTATCCGATAATGGCTGAGGAATGTTCTAGTTACGTGTTACACACCTCTTGTCTTTAATAGCAATTGCATGTGTGTTGTAAATTATAAGGCGACAGTCACAAATATTCGAAAGGAAATTGACTATTAAAACTGATCATTTCTAACAATCTGAAAATTATCAGGTCAATCTTCTGCATGGTTTTCTTTTTGTTGTAAATTTTTCTGTACGTCTTCAAATGAAGATTCACTAGGCAAAACATCGATGCTACACGGGCGTTGAGTTTGCGGTACGCCGGCGGCGCAACGACGCAACAGAACTGCTTTGTAGTTTTACAAAAGAAATCACGACTGCCTCATGGTGCGTCATAACAAGATGTATTGACACAACACGCGAGCAATGCACACTGGGCCAGAGAAACAAAGCGGGGAGGGATACTGGTGTGTCAACGCAACGCAACCGCAACGCCCGCGTGGCATCTGTTATCCTATAGACCTACTTGAATGATTAACCTTTCTTTCTAGAAATTTTAGAATGTAAGGAGTTATGATACGTTTTCTACATAAATCTTTTACTATACTTTTATATAGTAAAAGATAAGTATATATAGAACTATAAACTGTAATGTATAATGTGTAAGAGATATATTCCGTTGGCAGAATCGTACCAACGGGTTTACGATTGATTTTATTTATTACTCTGGATATTTATTATTACATTATCTGTATCAACATTGAATTAATTTGTTTAAAATGTATTCTGTTTGAATA
The DNA here is from genome assembly GCA_018246295.1 of Papilio alexanor hazarajatica. Taxonomy (NCBI): domain Eukaryota; kingdom Metazoa; phylum Arthropoda; class Insecta; order Lepidoptera; family Papilionidae; genus Papilio; species Papilio alexanor. The sequence goes on from DWLR01000453.1 coordinate 18,783, forward strand.
TGTTAATGGGATTGAATATTTCCGACGTAATAAAATAAAATTAATGATTGCATCTCGTTTATTGTTTGTTTACGATGTTTTTTTTTAGAAACAATTCTCGGAATTTTTAACTTTTTTTTGAAGATCTTAAACACTCTACTCGATATTTTTCCGTTGTTATTGACGTAACTTTGGTTTTAGAACGTGACTAAAGTATCTGCAAATGCAATATTGATTCGTTGTAGTTCAAAATCAGGTTCTTAATGGAATATTTCAATTTATTTTATATTTGAATTATAGCCGGTTCCTTAAACATTTTCTATGAACATTTTTCGTTTTTATTATCCTTGTTTTTGCACTGTTTTGACTTTTATGTTTTTTCACTTCATTTAAAACTAATTCTATTGCTTTCAAAAGAAAATAAAAAAAAATCATAAAAAAATAACTTTAATACTGGAGTGAACAAACTTTATGCCATACATTTTTTACCATGCTATTTGCTAGGAGCATTTCATAAATATTCATTAAAATAGTATATTGTTACCCTCAAACATTTATGCTTTCAGATAATTCGATAGAATGTTATTTGTTTTGGGTCTAAAATAGAAAGTAAAGGAAACTTTAGTTCCACTTATTAGGTCTTATAAGTATTATATCTAATGCTTTTTACTACGTTAACTAAGAATATCAGAGTGATGATTTAAACAAATAACTTGGTACATGCTTCTATGATACCCATATCGTAATAGAAAAAATAACCACCGGTGAGACAATACCCGCCATGACATGAAATTACAAAAATGTTAAAATATTAGGTTTTAAATTAAGAAGTAAATAAGTATTCGTTGTATTTATGTTATAGGATAACATGTAATTAGTAAAAGCAAACTGAAATTCGACCGCCAACGTAGCTTTTGTTAATGATTACAATCTTATCAAAAGGCATTACTTTAATCTTTTTTTTTTCTTTTTTCTTTCAATCTTATAAATAATAGTCGTAAAAGATACGAATTGACAGCGTCAGTTGGTACCATTCAGGCTGTACAGCTTGAAGGATAGGTATAATTGAATTGCTATCGGGAGCGGCATCGTGCTGCAACCTCCGATTGTAAGGCTTCAATATAATTACCTCTTGTAACAAGACCGGATGTCTCCCAACTGAGGATTACGTACATTCGACATACGTACTGTGTTAAATTGGCCAATTCCTCATCACAATTTGTTACACAGATTTTTTTACACAATTTTTTTCTTAAATAAACCTGTAAGTATAAGATTGTGTTAGGAGATAGTTCACAACAGTTAAATGGCAAATTCAAACTCACAACCTTACGATTCGCATTATTATTACATACAGTATTGCTACATTCTATTATCACTTGAATAATGTAAAAGTAAGGCAAAAAACGACGCACACGCACAACAAATACAAACAACACAAGATCTATCAAGCCAATAGCAATTAACGAAACGTGGCTTTAGAAATGTAAATTTGTCAAACTGCTTCCTTGCATAATCAAGGCGACCGCTAAAATTGATTTTTAGAAATTCAATACCTAAGTTTAATGTTGTGAGGTAAATCAAAACTGTAAAAAAAATGCAAAAAAATGGAAAAATTCGTACGCAACTAAATACGCATTATTATAAGCGATTGGTTTTTAAGTAAAAAGTTAATGAGTGCACATTAAGTTTGCACACAGCGAGGTCGCTCTCTCGCCGCGTTGCCGAAACCGCTCTGGTTATCGACCCCGGACTGGTCGCGGCGACTTTCCGAACGTTTAAGGTGGCCGGCGAGCCTCACATGTCCTGCGCTGATTATAATGAGCGCATTGCCAGAAGCTTCGCCCCGCGGCCTGTCGTTATGCCGGACCGCGAACATTCACCGGCTTTTACATTCGTTTTTATATAATACTCGTGAAAGGAATGATCCGATACAACACAGCTAAGTCTCGAGTATTCTAGTGCAGATTTGCAGCATTTATTGTCCGATTCTGTTAATGTCTAAACAAAATATAAATAAGAGATGAGAAGGAAGGTGTACTCATAAGTATTTAGACTTTGTTTAATCCATAAACAAAATAAAGTGTTACCAACATTACATAATACGGTAGGTGAGGTGCTTATTAGCAGCTATAAACCCTCGTTTACAAAGGATTATAACAACCGATGATCCTCGAGAAACGGTATAGGTAATTTTTTGATAAATGGATCCTCTCAATACATCGTAATCATTGCCAGATGTAATAACGTGTGTAACTATGGTGCAGTGCTGAAGATAATACTTATCTTTCACTTATTTACCTTTATCTACTCTTTTATTATCTTTTCATCTTTTTCATTACTCTAAGAAAATTTTATTGTATACGAGGGAACATTTTAACTTATAATTTTACTTGAAATACCTTTTAGTAGGAATATCTTTTTACGTTATTAATTCAAGGGCGGAAGTTTTTCTTACATACTTCTGACGTAATTATTATGAAAATAAACAGTAGCACTAAGTATTTCTTTGTAGGTGCGTGCGTCATAAATCTCTATCAAAATAACACTGCCTCTTCCGGGTTTGACATTAAATATATAAATATTTTCTACCTTTATGTCGCTTTTTAGGATATATATACGCTCAATATTAAAAGGTGTATAGGGACAAACAGAAAGAAGTTGTAAGAAAATAAATAATGCAACTAGAATGTAAAAGAAAAAAGAAAAAAGATACGTGTAAAACTAAAACAAATCGTGAATAAGTGATGCTGTTACATTCTTTTACGGTACGGCATAGAAAAGAGGTTGTATGTAAGTATGCAATAAAATAAATTCTTTGGTCGTGTGAAATCGTAAAAGCAAACATTTCAACAATCCACGTCAGTGAGCCCTGATCCACTTTGTGAGCAATAAGAAATCGTTTCAATGAAAAAGCAAACTGTAACTTCCTGCCTTAGAAACCTTAATTTCTCAATGTCTTTACATGATTCTGAGATTGTGTATGGATTTGTTTTTGCCGACATATTTGTAACTAGTTAGTTAGTCTTACCGACGAGCAACCATATCAGTAACACAAGCATATTAATCCATATTTTATCGATTTTTAGTACCTAGTTTTAATGTCTGTTAAATAATGTTATTTAATTTTTTTACGAGGAGTCGTCTGTGTACTATTTAATTTCTTATGATTGTTACAATGTTTACATCAAAATGTTTAGATTTGAATACCAATATTCAGGGCTAGGATTCTTAACATTGAGGACTTGAAATTCCTGCCACTGAGTTTTGTCATTGCTCAATACGACAGAGCTCCAAATACCATCCACCACCAATTTGATGGACATTCCACAACCGTTTTTCACGAAATTTCATTGTGGAATGATCTTTCCCCAGCGGTATTTCCAAACCAATACAAGTTCCTAAGGGTCCTTCAAGGAGAAAGCGTATTCCTTCCTTAATAGCGGAGAATGCATCTGTAGTTCTTCTGGTGTTGCGGATATTCATTTGCGTTGGTGATCACTTACCACTAGGCGACCAGCTGCTCGATTCCCCTTATTAAAAAATCTCGATAAAATAAGCCTACCGATACTCAATGACATTGATTAAGGCGTCCATTGATATTATGAAAGAAACCTTCCTTAAAGTATTGGGAGAAGATGAGGGTGGTTTGGCAGCTTCATATGACATCGCTACATAAGCGGACTTCCCACAAAGTAGAAGGACGAATTCGTCATAGTTTCAGGAGTCCACCCTTTATGGCGATCTTTGTTTGCGAATATAACAGTAGATGTTATTGGCTAGCGACAAGGATATACTCGTATCTTAGGTAGCCTTCGTAGCACTTCTGTGCCACTTTGGATTGCGGACAGATCAAACATGTATTTCGCGAAAACACCTCGCTATTCTTGTGCTTATCTATATCTTCCAAAGTAATTGTTACTTTAAAGGAGGGTATGGTTATAAAAATTGAGAAAGGTATGCTAAGTATGTATGACACGTTGAATGGATGAATGAAAGAAGATTAAGAAGAGAGATTCATGTTGGGAAAGTGAATGGCTTCGTTGGTCTACCAAAAGTGAATGACTTCGTTGGTCTGCCCTAGGTCGACCTAGGGCAGCTTATACCAACCAGATTGGTAACATACTAAAGAATGGTATTAAGAGCACGCGTAACCGATGCGCATGCACGCCTAGATGTATGAATGTGTCGCGCCAATTGGAAATCCGTAATCTCTACTTACCTCTCTGTGTTACGGGCGGGAGTTATGATGTTGTAATTGTTATAATATTTGTAAGACGCTCTGATATGAATTAATCTTCACTGTGTCTTTCACTCTGTCTTTAATCTTCACGCTACAAACTTATTTATTTTTTATTTTTATAAGACAAATTTAACTCGTGACTGCTTTCGTATATACAGGTACCGGTTAAATCATGAATGGACAAGTTTAATGTGAAATATGAAAGACTTTAACTGCCTTTACATTTTTATTAACACGAAAGATAAGGATAAATATTACGAGCAGCCGAATTTAGCGATAAGTTGAGGTTGTTTTATATAAATTAAAATTATTTAAACTTTCCCTCTGTCGTAACCCTATTATGGTAAAAGTAAATATATTTTAAAGCCCCCACACCTTTAAGGTATTTTCAAAAATTATACGATTTAATTTCACCATCCACATTCGACAAATGAGCGAAATGCAAATATCTATTATTTCTTTATAGATACCTATGTTCGAACATCGCGATTCGAATCTTCGTTCATCTTGCGTATACTAAAGCCTAGCGCGCTCTATGATTTGTCTGTCAGTGTCCTATAAACCCTATAAACCCTTTAATTACATTTCTACGGAAAAAAATCGTAGTGTGCGCTGGGCCTAAGGGATTGAATGTACGAATTTCTGGGTCCGATCATAATCTTTACGAGAAAATTAAAGTGACATTCTTAGCCAAATACAATCTGGTTAAATATGGTTCTCTTAGCCAGACTAATATAGTCTAACTAAGAGTAATGTTTTCTTCACTGAATAGTGAAACAACTATTGCCACTCGTATATCTGTCAATCTGAATTATTTTAAGAGTTATGTCATCAATAATATATACAATTTATTATAATTATGTCGATATTTTTAAATTCATACTGAAATTTATGTCAGTCAGCTCTAGCTATCAAAGTGAAAATGTTTTGATATCTTTTTAAGTATTAAATAGTCGGGCTTTCATTAAATTTGAGTGTCAATTTTATTACTTCGAAATGTTTATTCAAGAATATTAATAAAAAGTTACGAATACTCGTATATTTCAATTGATCTTAGTGAATAAGTGTACTTTCGAAATAAATTTGATGTCTTCTTAAATAAGAAAATATAAATTTTTAATAGCTTGTAGTTAGGAAATATTGCCATGTTTGTGATTAGTTAGAAGAATATAATTTAAAACAAATAAGGTTTGACGTGTTTTTATTTAAAAGAAATAGATAAAATCCCATCGCTATCCACTTTTCATTTCAGCTAATTAAGTCGAGATACCGTATACAAACATTCTAATATTAAAAGAGAAACAGTTTATTTGTTAGGACCCGCTTATTCCAGGAACTACCAATCGGATTTAAGAAATCTTTTTCCATTTGATAGGCAAATAATTAAGGAAGGTATAGGTAGGCATATTGGCTATTTAACGAATATATAACAATAGTACATATTTCTTAAAACAGATAAAATTTGCTTGTTTTGTGTGTTTGTTTGTTCCACATTAGCACGAAACCTACTGAATCGATTTTAAAAATTCTTTCACCAATTGAAAGTTCGTCTATCAGTGAGTGGCTTCATTTTATTTTATATGTCTATTCATCTCTATATAGTAACATAAAGTACGGAACGTCACTTCGTTCGCATGTCGGCGATCAATTCGCTGTGACGGATGTCAGAGCTTGTCGGAAATTTCCAGCTGGCGTTAGTGCGACGCCTCTTGGAGACCAGAAATAGCTGGAGAAGATGAGATCAGTGGTGTAATATTTTCGTTGGGAGTTCCTTAACCCGGCCGTGGGTGGCTGCTACTCCGGTTCGCGGGTAAAACTACTAAGACTTTCGCCTTGAGAGACAATACTTACAGTTGTAAAAGATTTTCAATTTAGAATGTAATGATTAGCTTCGCCACCACTAAAGAATATTTGTATAAGTGCAAAAGTTCCATCTGATTGTAGCGCAATTTATGATTTTTTTGGCATAGAGAATCTAGGTAGTCTTTATATATATATATATAATTTATTTATTTTACAACTTTTTCATATAGGTTTCGTTACAGATTTTGTTTCTTACTAAACAGTATTATTAAAAGTCTTCCATAGAGTATAAAATCAACAAGAGAAAAATCACAGAAATAGTAATAAAACTTAAATCGATTCTGTAATAATAAGTGATAATTACTTTGTGGCATGCGGGTGCAATCGCCTTGATTTGAACCTTCTACCATTAATTAGAGGTGATATAAAAGGTGTATTTCCCAAAATGTTCACCTTCTCAAGGTTCCGCTGTAAGACTGGGTGCTGCTGACCTTTTAATATCCATATACAAATATGGTATCAATGTCAGTCTGTTGGTAAAGTATTTTCGTCAAATGCTAAATAATGAGATAAGTAAATTTATATACTTATCTTATTTGTGTTATTCATTAATATTTATTCATTTAATATTTATTCATTTTATTTATTAATATGTGTTTATTCCTTTCTGAAAAACTCAGATAGTTATTTGATAATAAAGTATGGCATGGGTAATTGTTAAAAATGACACGATTAAAATTATATATATATATATATAT